>JAVTVY010031148.1:0-13413 GCA_036873755.1 Hanleya hanleyi
GAAACGGCAAGCTCAAATGTGGGAGCTGTACAGCTTCCCATCTTCCTACTTTCAAGTTTTGTCAAATGGAAAGCTGAATTGTCAAGTGTAAACGGACTCACTCATGATTACGAGTAAACAATATGTACGGGACAATCTTAACAAGAATGTCTATGTTAATCATATTTCGCATTATCAAAAGCAATATTGAGTGGAAAGATAAGCGACACGATTAAGTCGACAATTGTGAGTGGAATTTATTCCAACACCTAGAATATTGAGTTCAATTTAACTGTTCATTACTTCGGAATCTTATCAGAAAAGATTTCGATGAAGTTGAGGGACTAGGGCGGGGCAGAGGCTAATAAATAGACTTCAATACAAAACTGACAAAGACAGAAAGATAGGATACGAAGGAAAATTTTGGAATTGGTAGTTGGTATCTACCCAGGAGAGGTATGTATATACGCCGTAGGCAGGTTCTTCGTGAATATTGCTATCCAGAAATGGGTACTTGGCCATGTCAGAATTGTAATCGTCTCTGTTGTCGTAGATTCGACGTGAGAGAAGGCCCTGATCATTCTTGTAAAGGTATTGATCCAGATATGATCTTCCATCTGGAACATGGAAAGTATTAATCCATACCAAATGTATTATACCAAATGGTCATTTCTAAAGCATTTCTAAAATCACATGACCTGCTTGGTACCATGCGTCGAAGTACTTGGCATCATGATTCGAAAAGATGAAAACATCCAATGCATTACACTCGGAGATGTGCAATATAAAATAAATCAATATGCCGATCACACTCGACTGAACCCTGTAGTTGCATCTAAAGCACCAGACAGCAGTCGGAAACATCAGACAGCAGACGAAAGAAAACAGCGGCCAGCGAAGAAATTGAAATAGCACTAAAAACTCTCTGAACCAACAGAATTATAAACGTTTGGTCGGTCATTCATAATTCAGCCGTCGTCCATATTAAAGAATATCCGCGTCCATAATCCAAAGACCTATTCCATATTCCATATAACAGTATTAGCACCAAATTCAAAAAAGACAATCATAGTATACATAAACATAGGCTTGTTTCTTGCAAGAGAGAAGCGGTCAACAGTTTTCAATGATGCCGGCAAGACATCATGATGTTCAAAAATATCAAATCCGTATCGCTGATCAGTATTCTTAATCCATAATATTCGTTATAGAGTCGTCATCTAAAAAAAAGATGTATCTCAGTCACGCTTTGATTGTGACTGTTCATATGAGTACCATGAGGATCTTGAAGTACATGGGTTCATACGACCCCTAGCCCTGGGTTAAGCGGAATTAGACACTAGTTACGAAACGTAACGCCATAGGTCTTGCACGCTACGCTCGTATTTTGCCATCAGCATGCGATATGTATCTCCAAATTTGTGAAACTTTGAGTGGAGGCGCTTGGTGGTGTACCCGTGTTTTATAAGTTTCTGCAACATTGTTTTGTGACGTTGATTAAAATCGTCACATTTAACACAGGATCTAGCAAATGCTACTAGGCCTGATATGTATACGCCATATGCAGGTCCCACTGGAATATTACTGTCCAGAAAGGGATAGTTTACGATGTCGAAATTGTAATAATCTCTTTTGTCATACAGTCGACGAGAGAGAAGGCCCGCTCCATTTTTATAGAGATATAGGTCTAAATATGATGTGCCTGTATGGCTATCTGTAGTTTCCTTCAAATCCAGTGAAGGTGGATATATATCCTTCGCTGCGTCATTTATATAGCGATTATCCACAGCGAGAAGATCGTCTATATAGCGTCTGGTGAATGAGACGGAACGGGCTTTGAATGGATCGGTTTTTGAAAGCGCCTGCATATAGTCATATTCATAAGAGAACAGATATAGGTCAGCCAACAGGGGTGCACAATTAGTACTCATTGGAATACCTATATGCTGTTGATATATTGTGTTGCCATATTTCACATAGATATTTTTAATGAGAAATTCAAGCAACTCTATAAACAAAGAAACATCCCATGAATGATACATCCTGTATGTAGTAGAGCTAAAGAATGCTTTATGGCTCCCTACATTAATATATCTACGATCAGTTTTCTTGAACACAGATACTATTAATGATCTTAGATGGTCAATAAGGTCCTGATGAGGGATTGTAGTATACATAGTCGAGAAATCCCATGTGGATACATGTCTGTACGGTATGTGACCTTTAGCATCAAGTTCTTCCGTAAGACATTTTGAGTTTTTCAATATCCACATACATTCAACCCCAGAGTTTTTAGAAATAGTGTCGCAATACCTTTCCCAAAATGCTTTTACCTCATGAAGGGCCCTCGTCAACAGGGTTGAAAGAAGCTTGGTGGTGCAGCTTCTAGAACCAGCTATGAATCTAGCTTTGTATGGTGATTTATGCATTTTGGGAGTCCAGCATACTTTTGGTATATCGTTATGTTTGGTTGATAGACAAATACCTCTTTCTTTGAGAAACGTTTTGTGATTGTTAAATAAATCTTCCAGAGCAAATGCAGTTTGAGAGTAAGTAGACGTATTTGATGCCGATATGTTTACACTCATTCTTCAACCAGCACCTGGTAATAGTAATATTTACATAAGAATATTATATTATTTGGAGCTTTGTCTGCTGGGACTATGACGAATTTAATCTGGAGATTTGCTAGGACTTCTTGCGAATTGGGGCTTCTCAGTACTTGTTTTGTTTGGGGAAGGGTACTTCTGTCAATATGGCGGATTGTTTCAACGACCTTGCTCTTGGTGAGGTCCAGCCAATCAGCGAGTACTGTAGGTTCAACTTTTTCTTGCTTAGACCAATCAATAACGTACTGTTCCAAAGCCGACAGGGCTATCTTCTGGTCGGCCTTAAGATTTATTTTTCTCGTATTAGAAGAATAATCCTCTAATTTATGGGAATAACATACGTAGAAATGCTTGAATAATACGCAAAATTAAAAGAGTTCAAACATTGAGGGATTTCCTGCCGAGTAATTGTTTTAAGGAGATGTCTGACTTTTACTACTTTTAGATTCATCAACACTGTGTATAGAAGAGGAGAACCTCATACTACCCAAGACAGGACATTAATACCCGCTCCCAAAACCTGAAAAAGATAGTAACCTTTTGAAAAAAATAAAGACATAACGCGTTTTAAATGTTATATGCATACTAGCATATGTCTGTTTTGCGAGTAGAATACAATAAGTGTTGTATAAATTGGCTTTTTAAGGTCATGATCTACATCGGTGAAAATATTGTATTAATTTAAGACACAAAAGGAACCCTTGATTTTGTCTCTTGGATGTTTGAATAAGTTTTCAATTTTGGAATTTCGATAGAGCAGCTGCATTACTACTTTTTATAATAACATTCAAACATGTGTTATCCCATGATGACTTTTCAAGCATTTTAAAAATGAAGATCTAACATCAACTTATTTGTTATCGATCCCGAAGCTTTAGATGCGGGAAGCTCGATATAGTTGCCACAAGATTCTGGGAGCTTACATGATTCAGTTTTTAATTTTATATCTCTTATATGTGATACTAACCTACTATTAGGTATGAGATGCCGTGTACATTGTATACACACACACACATACCGAATCACCTAAAATATAGTTCTTGTAGTAGTTTGATGACATTATTTTGTTTCTGAAGTACAATATTGAATAACCGGCGGGGGAATCCCGCAGTACTGAACCTCTGTCGGTTTTGAATTTCGTGTCGCCTTAAATGAAGGACACCACTTCCTTCCTTCACTTCCTAAAGGGGCAAGGCTTTGTCAATTATATTTCGTGAGTCTTACACCAAATCGTTGCCCCTGAAGGGCTCGATCTTTTTGCGAAGCTGCATGGTTGTATCATGTGGCGAAATAGTTCGACAAGACGAAGACATCCAACGCATTACAGTCGGAGGTGTACAAATAAAGGCATTATGCCGATCACCTTGAGCATTGTAAAAGTTTGTTAAGACAATAATTAAGACAATAAATCTCTTTTGTAAACTATCTAGATTGAAATGTTTTTAGAAAAAAAAACTTGAGCGTTGCGGGCTTTGACTGGCTCTGGAATATGCTTGTGTCAATATATCAAACTAAAATGGGTGACAGATTTCAATCTTACAGATTACTATTACAGTGTAGAAACCATCGCATTATCAAAATGAACAAGTATGCAGGAACACTTGAAATGTGTCATGAAAATGCCGAAACCAATTTGGAAGGATGCATTCAAAGCCTGGTATCTTCGCTAACAAAAGGTGAAATATGACAGATGATTTTCCTAGACAAACCTCTTTGGTAAAATAATGTATTCTTCATTAAAAAATGTTCGACCCATTCGCGCGACAAGGTGGATTATAGGGGTGAGATCATCGCTTTTCAGGATTTGAAAATTAAGATGATTTGAAGAGAGCTATTTTAGATTAAAAACAAAATTATTGTAAAGTAGGAGGAACAGTTACGCCAATAGCGAACAGAATACAGCAAGTGGGGTGTTGGTAATGGACTTACTGAAATACTGGTCAAATCTGTACATTTGTAGTTTTAAATGTAGAAAAATAGAATACCATATTCAACAATAGCGTCAAATTACACACGATGTGCCTGGCGGAAGCGGACCGCACAGCGCAGCAGTTAATCCGACTAACAATGTGGCATACACCGCCAGAAAGGTCTTCTGTAGAAAGATTGAAGGCTCGGGGAACCATCAAGATATATTACCAGGTTGTTCAATTTTATAGAACAAATAACCCAACAGTAATACTTCAATGTCAGAGCAGGGCACCTTTGCCAAGTTCTACAGAATTTGAATAAAACCATCCCAAGAACCGGTGATATCTCATTTTAGAATAAAACAAAATTGAAATCAATAGTACATTCTTGTACGGGGCCAGTTGTTAATATCATTCCTTCGTGCTGTATCGTATAACTTCAGGGCACGTCACCTTCAACATTTTACAGAGAAAGTCTTTAAAAATCCCACTTCAGGTTTCGTCTGATGTTGAGTTCGCTCGACACGGCGCTCCTCGAATTGATGACTTTGTTGCATATGATTGAAAATGGCACGTAACATCGGCAACAAATTCATACTTATATAAAATGAACATTCAGAAGGACGATCGCTGTTCAAACTGCGAATCTGAGATAAATGTTATCGAGGATCTCTCTTTACTCACCACACCCGTTTTGGGGATAAGAACCTCAGACCTGTTGATATAATATAGTTAAATGTAGAGGAACATTCTGAACCAGAACCTAAAGAAATACATTTGAATCTGATACTTTGAATCTCAAGGTCCCCTGGGCAAACTATGAAAAAGCAACATAACACTGAAAAATGATTGCTGAAATAAATATCAACCACGAAAAAATCAATAAAAAATCGAAAGCAGCGGAAAGCTGTTATCGAGAAAAATTCTCTTGTATGAGTAAACACATCCGTTAAATATTCCAGTCCAGTGTATTGATTTTCTTGAAGAAACTGTGTGGTGTACGTGTGTCTTTGTTTTGGAACATTCGTGAGTGTGGAGAATTTATATGTGTGTGTGTATAGTGTAGCTCTACTATCTAGAGTCTATAATGTATGTATACATGTTTGTCATTTAATCATAAGAAAAAAATAGATTCAAAAGATTGTTATTTGCGAAACTCAGCCGCCAATCTGATTAACATTAACATGCGAAAGCGAACATAAAAGAAAATGTACATGGGCGAAGAAAGATGAACCAGAAGGTAACTGAATATGTACATGATCGGGGAAGCATAGAACATGAAAGGAAACTATCGGCTCTATATCAGAAAAGACGCTAGTTCTATCAATAATAGCGATTAGTGCAAGTGCAAGTTTGTTTGAGGCCTAAACCCCGTGATTCAAAGTGATATTTCCTTCTGATTGCTAGGGCATCTCTAAACCAGAGTTATGCCCAATGTTTTTGAGCCTCGAGTTTGAACTTTGTCAAAAGCCTGCATATAACTTTCAACTGCTCACCTATTTATTGTACTTCTGTTGACGAGATGAATTAAACGTTAACATATTAATTTGAGAAATACTGTTTTCGTAGGCGTGCTCAATGGTTAGTTTACGTACAATTTGGGAAAGTTTATATTTTAGGGCAAGAGCGGTGGTCATGTGGCCTCTCAAATAGGGAGTGATTTTGTCAGCTGAGTCAGCTGTTGGGAAATTACGTGGATATATGCCTATTTGTGTCGCTTTGTTTCACAATGGAAACAACAGTTAAACTTGAGAAAGAAATTTCATCTTGTAATTTATTTGTTTGTTTTATTCGATTGTTACTTGTATGAAATCAGACGTCCTTTTCCTCACCCGACTTCTGAAATGAAATCTCCTAATGAACATCTGCACTTGACACATTTACATTTCACATAACCGTGCTAAAACGTGTAATAAATGAACGGTTAGCTCAATGTATATGCGGTATTACGTTTAATTCACATCCGGTAACATTTGTGTTCTTTTATATCAGTACAAGCTGGAGAAAAAGAAGACTCGAGACGAAAGAGGAAATTCGTTTGATCGTGACCACACTGGTGAATTGTATCATCTTCTGTTGCTTTGCTAGAACGATTTGCACGCACATCAATAGTGGTAAGTACATCCACCGTATTCCCGGGCCTTAATGTTAGGTGCCGAGGGATGCTTTCCTGTAGAGTGGTTGCATTTTAGTCGCCAGACGTCGTCAATGTTCCCACCTCTTGCATATCGCTCCAATTTATTACCTCTAAAGGGCAGGAATGTGCTGGTGGACTGTTAGTTACAACGCATATAAGTTAAGAGGGAAGAGGTGCCGACATACTGACAGAGCCACAGGACTTCACAGTATAGTCTTCCGGTTAACCTATTCTAAAGCACATACACAGAATCTAACGTGGCGACTGGGATGACGTGACCTCACGGTCCCTAGCACCGGCATAAGCGGTATTAGATACAAATCTAAAGAGCTATGATGGAAATGCTCTGACAACTCGTATATTGGTAATTGGTGAGCTGTGTCGCTGTGATTAGTCCTCGAAGCCCGCCCTCTGTACATGTCACTCGACAAATATATGTAGGTTTATTGTTTTGGTGGGAAATTTAAGCCGTACGACGTCGGGCATTACAGGACAGTTTCTCTGGGTATTCTTGCATTTGCCAGGTAGCCCCATGTTGAGACGTTTACTCAATCAGTCGTCCACAATCCTCATCCATTAACATCAGATGAGTTGTTTGAGCTGATCTGTCATCACAGCTCCCGAGCTATCGTATCTAATTCCGGTTAAGCTGGTACAAGGGACCGCGTGGATACTTCAAAGTCTCCACATGAACATCTGCAATAAAAGCGCGGCTGAGATACTAAGGCTACGTCCGAGAATCCTCCGTATTCTCGGGTCTTAATGTTAGGTGCCAAGGGATGCTTTCCTGTAGAGTCATATGATTGCTTTTTAGTCGCCAGACGACGTCAATGTTTCCCACTTCTTGCATATCGCTCCAATTAGAATAACATTAGAGTTCTCTCCCTTACACTGTCAATTTAAGCTTTTCAAACGTTTCTGTTTCTTGATCCATGTCTGAACCACATTATCTGTCAAGTTTCAGAAAATGGACGTCGACAATGTTTTCCACTTCTTGCATATCGCTCCAATTTATTACATGTATATGGCAGGATTCTGCTGGTGGACTGTTAACTCCCGAAGCCCGCCCTCTGTACATGTCACTCGACAAATATATGTAGGTTTATTGTTTTGGTGGGAAGTTCAAGCCGTACGACGTCGGGCATTACAGGTTAGTTTCTCTGGGCATTCTTGCATTTACCAGGTTACCCCATGCTGAGGCGTTTACTCGATCAGACGTCCACGATGCTCATCCATTAACATCAGATGAGTTGTTTGAGCTGATCTGTCATCACAGCTCTCGAGCTAGCGTATCTAATTCCGCTTTTGCCGGTGCTAGAGGCCATGTGGATGCTGTAAAGTCTTCACATGAACTTCTGCAATAATAGCGCGTCTGAGATACTGAGGCTACGTCCGAGAATCCTCCGTATTCTCGGGTCTGAATGTTGGGTGCAGAGGGATGCTTTCCTGTAGTCATATATGGTTGTATTTTAGTCGCCAGACGACGTCAATGTTTCCCACCTCTTGCATATCGCTCCAATTAGAATAACATTAGAGTTCTCTCCCTTACACTGTCAATTCAAGCTTTTCAAACGTTTGTTTTTTGATCCATGTCTGGACCACATTATCTCTCAAGTTTCAGAAATTGGATAAATATTAATCAAAACAATATTTTCAAAACCATTAAAAATTCCACTTAATTAATGAGTATTAGCCAGTCCAGTTTATGTCACTATAAATAAGACACAAATTTCAGAGCAAACATCCAAGAATATCTTCAGGAAACAGGATTGATTCAAGCTTCTTTTATATGGTAGAACGTTGATATCGGACCTCCATCTTAGCGGGCTGATTCGCTTTATCCATCCTTAGCTAGTTGTAATTACAGATTTTTCAATCTGTGTCACGTAAATTCCAATTGAAAAACCCCACCCTATGGATGGTTTAAAGATTTAGGAGAGTGGGTTATTTGCCTGATATAATTTGAGGGAGTGATCAAGAGAGAAGAAAAGTGGTGGGAATACAGATTTTCCCAAAGATCTAGGGAAGGGAGGGCAGCTGCAAACAAAAGATGATTGGGGGTGCTGGCAAAAAAGGTAATTGCATGGGGGGGGAGGGGGGTATTGTAGCAACGCCATTCATTTTTATTTGGGATGACCCTTTACGAGGAGAATAGAAACTCACCCACTCCTTCAAAGCAAATATGAATATCTCACAAAAGGTTCATGACCCGAGTGCTTATCTTTAGATAGTAGGATGGGTTTACGTGCAAACCCCGATTACCACAGAAACATCCATATTATATTTCTTTTTTCATTTGCATTTTTCTAAAGTCAAGAGAACTGGTCCTGATACGACTCAATCATTGAATGAGATCAAGACAGGAAAATACTGTTCTATTTTGGAATCATCGATAGAAACTGTTGATCACCAACTCACCAATAATCGTCGAAACAACCGGAGCCTTGATGGGAACAAAATACTGCCGCGAGATGGGCTTACATCATATACAATGCCTCATGACACTCGTTCCAAGCGTTCTAATTTGGTCGTCATCCTCAGTAAGGTTACAATGTACAACACAAGCGTCTAGTCTGTCATTCAATATTCAGCAGTCGTCCCTTAAAGAATCCGCGTCCAAAATCTGGGCTTTTCATATTATACTTGGACCAGTTGTTTTAAAACCAATAACATTATAGGTAACAGGACTTAACGAAACACGGCACTAAATTTTCCCGTATAGATTGAGAAATATTATCTTAGGATTGATTCAAGCTTCTTGTATATGGTAGAACCTCAACATCGGACTTCCATCTTGGCGTGGTGATCCGCTTTATCCTTAGCTGGTTGAAATTACAGATCTTTCAATCTGTGTCACGCAAAATGTCGAAAAACGACACCCTATGGATGGTTTAAAGTTTTAGGGGGTTTGGGGTATTTGCCTGAAATATTTTGGGGGAGTGTTGAAGAGAGAGAGAGGAAAGGGCCGAGTTTCGTTTAGTCCTGTTGCATATAATGTTATAGTTTTGACAGGTGATCGGCTGAAGTAGAAAGAATTCGTTCTGAAAGTCTAATATAAATCATATTTACTGCGTTCAACCATTTATCATAAAAGGGAATAATATTTCCCAAGTTATAAGGGGAAAATGTATTGCCGTGTTTCGTTGGGTCATGTTGCCTATTATGTTATTTTAATTTTAAACAACATGTTGAGATAGTATGAAAAGCCCAGACATTGGACGCGAAAATTCTTTAATGGATGACGACCGAATATTGAATGACGGACGTTTGTTTTGTACAAAGTAACCTCACTGACGATGACGACCAGATTAGAACGCTTGGAACTGGTGTCATGAGACATTGTATATGATGTACGCCCATTCCCCGCGGCAGCATTTTGTTCCCAAGACCTCGGGTGTTTCGACGAGTTGGTGAGCAACAATTTCTAACGATGATTCCAAGATAGAATAGTACTTTCCTATCTTGATCTCATTCATTGATCGGGCAATACCATGATAAGTTCTCTTGATTTCGGAAAAACGCAAATGAAAAAAGAAATATCATACAGATGCTTTTGTGGTAACTAGCGTAAAAGACGGTGTTTGCACGTACGCCCATCCCATCCGCACCTACTATCATAGGATAATCACGCGGGTCATGAAGCCTTTCTGAGAAATTCAAATGTGCATTTGGAGGGGTGGGTGAACTGATATTCCGTGACAGGGTATTCCAAATAAAAATGGGTGGTGTTGCTACAATACCCCGCCATGCAGCTACCCTTTTTCATCAGCAGTCCCACTCATTTTTGCAGTTTAGTATCAGACCCCCCTCCGTTTCCTAAATCTTTATCTATAGGGGTTTTTTTATTCCCACCCACTATACACTTTCTGCTTATAAATTGGGAAATATTATTTACTTTTATGATAAGTGGCTTAAATCCGTTAAATATGATTTACATTAGACTTTTAGAAAGAATACATTCCATCCCAGTCATTCGGTATTCGTAATTCTATAGTGATAAAGTATGTGTTGTACATTACGTAACGTGTTATATTTAAAATTATAGTCGGTGTTAAATTCGAGCAGAAGCGTCGAGTAAAATGATGGTGTACATTGTAACAAATGCGTTAAAAATCTATGTCATGTTTTTACTGAATATCAATTATAGTGTAATACATGTGATATGTATAGGTGACATATATATATATATATATATATATATATATATATATATATTTGACATTTAGTATTCAGCCGTCGTCCACAAACGTATTTCCTCGTCAATAATTGACAAGCCCTTTACGGTAGTATGGCTTACACATTTGAGACATCAAATACTTCTATAAATTATTGCAAACTGATCGTATATTGGCCCGTTATCCTTTCAGCTGCTTCTGCTAATTAAATTGTAGCTCTCCCAATATTTGTATGATTTGTGATACAGACTCTTTTGTTCCACACACTGATTTACATAATTTGCAACCACTATTTCACTGATAAAAAACTTTTTTGTATATTTGCTCGAATGAGTTTAATTTTCCTGAAAATTCTTAAACGAGAAATCTCAGTTTTGTCCCCTATAGCAGAAGAAATTCAATCACCTGACAAATAAGTCTTTTCACATCAAATGGAATAGTTTTGAGAAATCTTTGGCTGTTCTTAGCAATTTTAAACTCTGCTTGTTTTTTTTATAAATTCGCAGAAATGTTTTTTTTTCTTATTCAAGAAAAATCTTAAATAAGTAAAAAAGTGGGAGAAAATTAAGAAGTTATTTCTTAAATTTTCTTAAATATTCTTACATTTTCTTAATTTCATGAGAAATAATTTCTTAATTTTCTCCCACTTTTTACTTATTTAAGACTTTTCTTGAACAAGAAAAATAAACATTTCTACAAATTTAGAAAAAGGAAGCAGAGTTTAAAATGGCTAAGAACAGCCAAGAATTTCTCCAAATTAATCTGTTTGATGTGAGAACACATATTTGTCAGGTGCTCAGATTTACTGTGCTATAGACACAGTATAGAGGACAGAACTGATTTCTTATTTAAGATTTTTTTTAAGATTATTAATCTCATTCAAGCTAATTTGTTTTTACTTTGAATTAACTAGAAACTTATTCTCCAGTGTGAGCCTTGTCGAAATTGTGTACCTATTGATCGCCTGTTTATAAAGTGAGGAAGATTACACAAAACCAATGGCTATAAAAATTTTACAAGAACATTTTCCTACGAAGTAGGCTCTCATTTGCAAATTGTCCGGTAATGAGTGAGTGAGTGAGTGAGTGAGCGAGTCAGTCAGTCAGTCAGTCCATCCGAATCCTTTCGTCGGCAAAATAAGAAGAACCGTTGACATTAGAACCTTGATTTTGGCATGAAGCTGCATTAGGGGACTGTTACCAGCAAGTTCTGAGCTGATCTACTTTTGATGAAAATTTCTAGTGATTTTTGATGAAAATCACTGGTGATTCTGACTTTGGCTGTGCCCATCTTAATATAGGCATGATTCCAACTTGGGAGAAGAGAAGAGTTCAGTTCGCGGCGGAGTCCTAATACCTACGACGTTAGTCACACTGCCATGTTCTATGAATAACAACTTTTATATTCAAACTCTTCTTCAGATTCGCAGTTTCTAAGGTGACACTCAAATAGAGAACAAATAGTGATACATCTTTAATGTCAGACACTATAGCGATTTCTACTGCCATAGCAATCGCTTAATTACATGACAGTTGACTAACGTCACAGGACCTACGAATTAAGGTAGGCATTAGGACTCCGCCGCGAACTGAACTCTTGGAAATCCCCCGCCTCCCAAGTTGAAATCATGCCTAAGTCAGAATCACCAGTGATTTTCATCAAAAATCACCAGTAACAGTCCCCTAATGTACCTTCATGCCAAAAATCAAGGTTCTTATGTCAACGGTTCTCCTTATTTTGCCGACGAAAGGATTCGGATGGACTGACTGACTGACTCACTCACTCACTCATTACCGGACAATTTGCAAATGAGAGCCTACTTCGTAGGAATATGAATATATATGAAGAAGTTGTCACAAAAGCAATCGTATACAGCTTGTTGATATATTCCAGTCTGGAGTGGTTTAAATGAACTCAGAATGAATATAGCAACTGCAAGACGATAAATACTGTACTCCTAGCTTTACAGACAACTGTCGGTATCCTCATCTACCTTTTTACCTATTCACTAAATGATCCAACCTATTGTCCCTGATCAGTTATTGCTTTTTGTTACGTATTTGTGTATATACATGCAGTTTGTTATTTCCTTTCTTACTGTCTTGTACTTTAGCTACGTTGATTTGGTCGATTTGACCGGAATTTATGTATATAATAACCCGCCTGTACCATCACTCAGCGAAGTTGCCCTTGAACTGTATCGAAATATAGTAGTCTCTTTTCACCCCTCGGCCAAATTTGGCCTTGGGATATTGGAGTCATCGTGCATGTCGGTCCGTCCATATCCATTTTCTCGTTACCACCATATCTCAAGAATGACTATAACAAGAAGCACCAAACTTACTTGACAAGCATGTGGTCTTAAAGCACAGGCCTATCGAAATCAGGGAGATTGACCAATTTTTTTCTGGGTGGCTTTGTCAGATGTATCCATTCGTCTACAGCTGCTTATTAACACAGTATTTCAAATATGATAGGGACTAAGCTAACTGAACTTACACTAGACACACATTTGGGGTATAGTCATCTTGCACGCGGGTCCATTAATCTCACTGTGTTTTGTCATTACCTTCATGCCCGAGTAGGCCAGTTGCCTAGGTACA
>JAVTVY010031149.1:0-12105 GCA_036873755.1 Hanleya hanleyi
AGCCATAGTAAAGCCCACGAAAAAAATTGACCATCCCCATACCCCATACAGGCAGTCTCCCTTATATTGTTTAATACAGACCCCTATTGTAGGGGTAAAGTCCGTGTTCCGCCTTTTATATTTTCGGGACAAAAATCCTAATTTTACATGCACCCACCCCATTGACTTGATAGGCAGGTCCCAGTAAGCCCGGGGACCGATATTATCCCTTTTGGCTAGAGGTGATAGGGGTTTTCCCCTATTTTAGGGGTAAAGTCCGTGTTCCGCCTTTTATATTTTCGGGACAAAAATCCTAATTTTACATGCACCCACCCCATTGACTTGATAGGCAGGTCCCAGTAAGCCCGGGGACCGATATTATCCCTTTTGGCTAGGGTTGATAGGGGTTTTCCCCTATTTTAGGGGTAAAGTCCGTATTCCGCTTTTTATAGTTTCGGGAAAAAATCCTAATTTTACACGCACCCACCCCATTGACTTGATAGGCAGGTCCCAATAAGCCCGGGGACCGATATTAGCCCTTTTGACTAGGGTTGATAGGTGTTTTCCCCTATTTTAGGGGTAAAGTCCGTGTTCCGCTTTTTATAGTTTCGGGGAAAAATTCTAATTTTACATGCACCCACCCATAACTGGATGCCCCTTCACGAATGCTTCACTCTGATACCTCACTCGACCCAATCGGACCATGCAGCGTATTTGAAGTCTGGGGACTACTTTCTCTCCGTGGAAGCTTTTTCCCGCGACCGCATCACCACCAGACCGCATCACCGCGAAGGAATACGCACGCCCGATTCACCCAGACCGGAAGTGACGTCATACAGAGGTCACGCTCCATTCATCCAGATCGTAAGTGACGTCATACGGGACAGCGCCCCCTGGTGGAAAAAAGGGGACCAAGAGTTACCTCCCTGGAAAATGGGGGCCTTCGTGCTGTCTCCCTACTACTGTCATCTGATCGTAAATTCATTTTGCGACTTGAGGTTTCTCTCTAAAAAAAGTTGAGTGAACTGTTCCACTCAGATTTGAGTGAAATGTAGCTGTTCACTCAAATTTGAATTATTTTTCACTCAACTTGAGTTAAAATCTCTCAAGTTCACTCGAGTGGGATCAATTTCCACTCTTATGCTGTGTGAATGTCACTGAAGTTGAGTGCATTTAACTCAAGTTGAGTGAAAATCTCACTCAAGTATTGAGTGGGATCAATTTCCACTCTTACTTGAGTGAAATTTAACTCAATTTTTTTTTTTAGAGATTTCCAAGATTTTCACCATTGCAAGCAAAATGCTCCATTCCAAATGTTCATTTCTTGTTGGAGTTTTATTTTGATGTATATTCACTATATTCACAACGGTTATTAACAGTCAAAATATTCTGTAGACATATAGGCAGGATAGCAAACGTACGAACCACAAATTTACACAGGGACATACGCGTCAATTGATGTACCTGTCGGTGCGCCAGAACAACCCTTAGTCAAAGAATCAAAATGGGAAAATCTGGAAAAATTGGAAGATTTGGCAATATCAGGTAAAGTTTATAAAGCACTTCCACATCCGCATGCCCCTTACAAAAAACTGTTAATTTCGCATCCGTAGATACTTGAACATCATTTGGGGTTGGCTTCCGGTTTGGCATGCACAGAGGGTGAATGTGAGTAGTATAGAAAACTGATTTAAAGTCACATTGACCTACTTATTTGTTCCTCCGGGGAGGATTTGAGGAGGAACTTTGTCACGGGGCGATCACGTGATCGTTGGGGAGGAAAACTACCTCCAGCACAGAAGAGTTCCAATTTAGGGGGAGGTAACTCTGGGTGACTATAGTTCCGGCAAAGGGCCCCTGGGCATGTATTCTTCCGCGGTGATGCGGCCTGGCGGTGATGCGGTCGCGGGAAAAAGCTTCCGCGGAGAAAAAGTAGTCCCCAGACTTCGAATGCGCTGCATGGTCTGATTGGGTCGAGTGAGGTATCAAAGTGAAGCATTCGTGAAGGGGCATCCAGTCATGGGTGGGTGCATGTAAAATTAGGATTTTTTCCCGAAACTATAAAAAGCAGAACATGGACTTTACCCCTAAAATAGGGGAAAACACCTATCAACTCTAGCCAAAAGGGCTAATATCGGTCTCCGCGCTTATTGGGACCTGCCTATCAAGTCAATGGGGTGGGTGTATGTAAAATTAGGATTTTTTACCGAAAATATAAAAAGCGGAACACGGACTTTACCCCTAAAATAGGGGAAAACACCTATCGTACGCAGCCGCACACACACACACATACCTGGTGCACCCCGTACCCTATAGCCCGTAGGGCATAGGGTACACCAGGGTACCAGGAACTGACCTTTGACCCCTGCGCGCGCTAGCAATACCGGATAAAAATTGCGCGCAGGGGTCAAAGGTCAGTTCCTGGTATCCTGGTGTACCCTATGCCCTACGGGCTATAGGGTACAGGGTGCACCAGGTATGTGGGTGTGTGCGCCTGCGTACGATGACGTCACTTTCGAGCAGCGCAGGGGTCAAAGGTTACTTGCGGACTATAGGAACACTTGTGAACGTGTAGATCTTTCTTCCTCTCATCTGTCTGTATCATGGCACACGGCGACACACACACCTACACACAGACGTATACACACACACATGCTGCATACACACACACACACACACACACACACACGCATACACACACATGCATACACACATGCATACACACACACACACACACGCATACACAGACGCATATACACACGCACGCTTACACACACGCATACACACACGCGTACGCACACTCGCAAGCACATACACATACACACAGACACATATACACATGCATACACACGCATACGCAGGCATACACACACGCACACACACATACACATACACAGAGACGCATACACACATACACATAGACTCAACACACACGCACACACACACAGGCGTAAACACACTCGCAAGCACACACACACATACATACACACATAGAGGCATACACACACATACACACGCACATGCACGCGCACATACACACACACGCCTACACACACGCAAGCACACACACACACACACACACACACACACGCACACAGATGCATACACACACATACACGCACATGCACGCACACCCACACACATACACACACACACACACATACAGGCGCACACGAATACACACACGCACATGCACGCACACACACACACAAACGCACACACACGCGCGCATACTCTCATTGGGCTTGTGCCGCTAGGTCAAAAGGGTTCGAAATGCGCTTTTATACTACTAATCCTTCCTTCACTCCCCTAAAATGCCCATTTTCGCTACTACTCGTACTGATGACGTCACCGATGACGTCAGAGATGCTGTGGACATCTCTCAAATCGTGGTCTACACCCCGAGAGCTACAAGATGACACCCCCACGACGCTTTCGGATCAAAGGTGGTCCATCCCTACCCCAAATCCTTTCTTCCCCGCCCCAAAATGCCCACTTTCGCTACTACTCCTACTGATGACGTCATCAATGACGTCACAGATGCTGTGGACATCCATCAAATCGGGGTCTGCACCCCGAAGGCTACAAGATGACACCTCCCACGACGCATTCGGACCAACGATGGTCCATCTCTGCCCCAAATACCTTCCGTCACTGCCCCAAAATGCCCACTGTCGCTACTACTCGTGCTGATGACGTCACCAATGACGCCACAGATGACGCGAACATCCCTCAGATGGGGATGTACACCATGAAAGCTACAAGATGACACCTCCCACGACACAATCGGATCAAGGATGGTCCCTCTCTACCCCAAATACCTTCCTGCACTTTCCTAAAATGCCCACTTTCGCTACTACTCGTACTGATGACGTTACCGATGACGTCACAGATGCTGTAGACAGCCCCCAAATCGGGGTCTACACCCCGAGAGCTACAAAATGACACCTTCCAGGACGCATTCGGACCAAGGATGGTCCATCTCTACCCCAAATACCTTCCTGTACTGCCCCAAAATGACCACTTTACTTACTACAACCAACTGCGCATGCGCAGATTGACGCGACGTGCACTTAAAAACACGCTATTCTGACTCTACCCCACACAAGCTTCACTTCGACACCTTCCACGACCCATTCGAACCCATAGCGGTCCATCTCTACCCCAAACACACCCCCGCATACCCCCCTAAATGCCTGCTTTCTATACTACGGCCAGACTGCGCATGCGCAGACTTGAAAACGGACGAACCATTAGTCCAGTCGGATGCTCCTCAACGAGAGCTTCAAAATAAGACTTCATACGACACCATAGGGGCATTAGGGGCTCACCTAGACCCCAAAACGTCCACCCCGTATGAACCTATACCCCATAGCCATGCAGTATAGGCCTATGGGCTTACCCAGGCCTCGGTGAACTTTTTCCAAAAATTTCACCGTTTTGCTTCGAAACCCTTCCCATCGTGTTCTAAATGACGAGACATGAAAAACAAATCCAAACAACCCATATCACAATGAACGTGTGTGAATTTCCCAGGTTGAACTTATACCCCCATATAGCCAGTATGGAGCTATATGAGCCTATATACAGACCTACCCGGTACTTTTTCCAAAAATTTCACCGTTTCGCTCCAGGACCCTTTCCATCGTGTTCTACATGACGAGACATGAAAAACAAGACCAAACAACCCATATCACAATGAACGTGTATTAATTTCCCAGGATGGACCTATCCCTCCCATAGCCAGTATGGAGCTATATGGGCTATATGGCACTTTTCCAAAAATTTCACTGTTTCGCTCCGGGACCCTTCCCATCGTGTTCTGAATGACGAGACGTGAAAAACAAGACCAAACATGGATTTTCTAGGATAGACCTATACCCCCCATAGCCAGCCTATAGGCCTATATACAGACCTCGGTGACTTTTTCCAAAAATTTCACCGCTTCGCTCCGGGACCCCTCCCATCGTGTTGTTCTTGGTGAGACGAGAAAAACGAGACCCCACAACCCATAGTAAAGCCCACGAAAAAAAAAATGACCATCCCCATACCCCATACAGGCATTTTCCCTTATATTGTATAATACAGACCCCTATTGTAGGGGTAAAGTCCGAGTTCCGCTTTTTATATTTTCGGAAAAAATCCTAATTTTACATGCACCCACCCTATCGACTTGATAGGCAGGCCCCGATAAGCCCGGGGACCGATATTAGCCCGTTTGGCTAGAGGTGATAGGGGTTTTCCCCTATTTTAGGGGTAAAGTCCGTATTCCGCTTTTTATAGTTTCGGGAAAAAATCCTAATTTTACATGCACCCACCCCATTGACTGGATAGGCAGGTCCCAATAAGCCCGGGGACCGATATTAGCCCTTTTGGCTAGGGTTGATAGGTGTTTTCCCCTATTTTAGGGGTAAAGTCCGTGTTCCGCTTTTTATAGTTTCTGGAAAAAATCCTAATTTTACATGCACCCACCCATGACTGGATGCCCCTTCACGAATGCTTCACTTTGATACCTCACTCGACCCAATCAGACCATGCAGCGCATTCGAAGTCTGGGGACTACTTTTTCTCCGCGGAAGCTTTTTCCCGCGACCTCATCACCGCCAGGCCGCATCACCGCGGAAGAATACATGCCCAGGGGCCTTTGCCGGAACTATAGTCACCCAGAGTTACCTCCCCCTAGATTGGAACTCTTCCGTGCTGGAGGTAGTTTTCCTCTCCAACGATCACGTGATTGGCCCGTGACAAAGTTCCTCCTCAAATCCTCCCCTGAGGAACAAATAAGTAGGTCAATGTGACTTTAAATCAGTTTTCTATACTACTAACGTGTTTCACGTCGGCTCCCGTAAAAGTCAGCTATACAGTATATATATATATATATATATATATGCAAACTTTTTGACGATTTTGTACGTGCACTTGCCACTAATACTATTGGAGGTCGGATAGTAGAGCATGCCACCAAAAACAAGACAAACTGCGGAAAAACAAGGACAACGAAAAATTGGAAATATTACAGTATATGGCAGAAGTAACAGAAAACATGGCGGATTAAAATAATGAGTCGGAAGAATCGTTTGAAACCTTTATGCGCCGCAACCTGTAACCATCTCGGTCATCTATACCCGGTAAGACTGACCCTGAGATCGTGTGTATCCATGTTCAGCCTACTTTCGGCAACTGCAGGAGGGAATTTCCATAAATCAATACCACGTGACTTCGTCAGCCAATCAGCTAAAGTCTATCGACGTAACCCCAACGTAACTCGCCATTTTCGAGTCATGTGATGAACTACTTGTTCAAAATTTCAGATCCACTACACCTCTTGGATGATACGAAAGTTATACATATACCTATATATTTTGTAAGCCCAGGCAATATCTGTTTCAGAAGTGGTATGAAAACCTGTAATTTATCAGATTTCTCGAGTCTGTTCTCCGCCGGATGAAAGCCGAACAGAATCCGGTAAAGTACTGGATATCGCTCCGAGATAATGGAGACACACGATTCGCAAGCCATCTTATGGATGGCGAAGTGTACGCAAATGTTATGCGCCGATCAATCAGTGGAATTCAACATAATCTGAACAAAGTTGTCGCAACACAACATACTTTTGAGGAAAGATTGATAAAGCTCGAAACTTCACATGTGGGGATCACCGAGAGTGTAAAACATTCGGACAAAGACCTGGATGACATGAGGAGGAAAATTGACAAAGAGATATGTCCACAACTGCAAAAAGTGCGTGCAGAAGTAGAGAGACTGACTCTGGAGAATAGGGAGCTATGACAAAAAGTTTTCGATCAAGAACGGCACAGTCGATCATATAACTTGAGATTTGGGGGTATCAGCGAAACGCCGGGAGAAAACGCACAGGAAATTGTGAAACAGCTTATTGAAAAAGATCTGGGGCTTCATGGCATCGTGGTGGAAAATGTACACAGAACGGGGGAGAAACGGGAAGGACAGAAAAGGCACATCGTTGCTAAATTCATATATCGTCCACAGCGAAGAGAGGTACTGCTGAAGGCAAAGGTGATTTTCAAAGAAAAGAACATATTCGTGGTGGACGATCTGATTACTGAAGACAGGAGGCGAAAGCGAGTGTTCCGAGATTACATGGCGAAAAGTTATCAAGAGGGCAAAAAAGTGAAGTTTGTGAGGGGAAAACTATTTGTAAATGGGACTGAAATTAAGGCCATAGTATACTCGGCCATTTAATGTCAGATTTCTCGGTTCAGAAATGGCAAAGTCCCAGGTAGGTTTCCCCATGTAATTAGCAAATACTAGAGCATATCCTATTCATTGTTTATGCCCATGTCGAAGAATTACAAAAGTTTGAACAAATACTGAACATGAAAATGTAACATCCTGCCCTGCATTCGAACAGTGATTGAAAAACCTTGAAATGTGCCTTGTAAATCTCCAGAAATTCATAGATGTTCCCCTGGTGAAAGTGGCATGCTATCTGTACAGCTAAAATCAAAGGCCTTTGCAGAGTAAATGGGAATTATCAGTGATTGCTTATATCAATAGAACAGAAATAAACAATTTGTAATTAATCTTATATGCATTTATTGTTATTCATTATCATGTATAATAGAAGTTACCCAGTTTTACTCTTTTAATAAATGAATTACATGTTCTTCGTATCTAATCTGCAAGGGCCTTAGATTCAAACATTCATCCACAAAGACCTGCCCCATGTTATACATGTACATGCTATGCCAGGTAGAAGCAGGGACCCAAGTCTTGAATTGAATAGAACATGCATGAAGTTATTTCAGCTTCAATGTCCACTAGCATTCACTGGATGGGCATCCTCCATTTACAGCTACATGAAACTGGATGATCAGTTACCTGTTTCTCTGTCATAAACTCACCAGTCTCACCTCTGCTCTACATGTACATGTGTATGCTAGCAGCTGTCTGTCTTGACACACATGCATGTTGTGGTGTACCCTGGGTTTTCAGGGAAGGAAATGCTGCAGGGTTAGTTTACCTGATCAGAAGATACACATGGAGAGGTATGCATGTGGGGAACATTTACAAACTACTGGTGAGTTTACATTATACATTTTTGATTTTGAATCACAGTTTGAATGCTGAATGTGATTTCATGGTATTAAGGTAATACATTGCTTGTCATT
The DNA here is from genome assembly GCA_036873755.1 of Hanleya hanleyi. Lineage (NCBI taxonomy): Eukaryota > Metazoa > Mollusca > Polyplacophora > Lepidopleurida > Hanleyidae > Hanleya > Hanleya hanleyi. The sequence goes on from JAVTVY010031149.1 coordinate 8,130, forward strand.
TAATTCTTCATTGACATGGGCAAAAAATGTTGTCAAGTTTTGTTGTAGTATGTCATACTCAAATGGGAAATTGATATTCTGACTTTGCCATTTCTCAGACAGCCACTATGTCCGACTGGACTATGGTCTTAAGGAGTCGGACGTATGATTATTCGCGAAAATGTGAAAACTTCAGTGACACGGACAATACGGACAAAGGAGGTAAGCGAAAACAATGACTTCTTCACTTTATAAATTTGACTACACGTTGCTGAATAGCGAAGATAGGGAGGCGACGAAAGAACTTGTAAATATTGTTTTTTCAGCGCAAATAACAGTTTGATTTCGAAAACGAACATGTACATTTCAGGAGGATTGACGATATTGCACACACTATGCATGTAAATACACTATGACTATCTTCATTCTTCATTTACTGAAAAAGAGCTTGTAACGAATGAACAATATGAACATATAGATATACAGGTGGTTTACAACTCAGGAAATATCTGCAGGGCGAAGAGGGGTTGGGGGGGGGGAGGGGGGTGTCTCAATTGTGTTATGTCCATTATACCGTTTTCATTTTAAAACCAAGCTGATGTTAAAAGTGCCGGCAAAACTGTTCTTAGTGACTTTACATGTATTTTTCTACGCAGTGCATGTTTTCTAAACCTGTGATAAAATTATGTTCGTTTGCGTGCCTGCTTTTAAAATCTGAATAGGCCGGGAATCATTCCGGGCTCGCACGGGCACGAGCACCTTTCACAGCTTTAAACATTACTTAGTTCTATCCGAGGTGCCTAAAACAATTACTGTATTGAAGAAAAAGAATGAGAGTAACAACACACGGGAGACCGAACTGGAAGTCGCGAAATTAAATTAGCATGAACAGAGCGTATTTGGCTACTTACTCTGTTTTAATCTGCGCAACTAGTTCTGTACCTTTTGTTCTCACTCTCTTATTTTCCCGCTTTAGCTCACCTAATACAAACGTAACTCTCGTCGTGTCCCAAGCTAACTTTTGTCAAAACTTTTCTCGTGAACTAGTTAGCTGGCAGGGGAGCGGCAAACTGTGCCAATTATTTAAATTACTCTGTCACCATGATCAAACCTGCTTGAAACAAAATCACCAGTAGTAGTGTTACCGCATTACAGCGCAACTTGACCTACTTTTTTGTTCCCCCCGGGCCGTATTGTGGAGGAACTTGGAGGTCACGGGAGGGTCACAGAGGTCAAGTGCAGTATAGTTCCGGCAGAAAGACCAAAAAGCTACCTCCAGCACAGGAGAGTTCCAAATTTGCATATCACGTGACCCAGGTCAAAAATGTATTCCTCCGCGGTGATGCGGTCATGTTTGGCGGTGATTCGGTCACGGGAAAAAGCTTCCGCGGAGAAAAAGTAGTCCCTAGATAAAATGGTCCGATGGGGTCGAGTGAGGTATCAAAGTGAAGCTTAGGTGAAGGGGCATCTAATGGGCTGGGTGTGGGGTTGACATAGCGGCCTTCTGCGCATGCGCGGTGGCCGAAGGGTATGGAAATAGCCGTTTTGAGATGTAGGGGAGCCCCTAGTGGACCGATGGGGTCGAGTGAGGTATCAAAGTGAAGCTTAGGTGAGGGGGCATCTAATGGGCTGGGTGTGGGATTGAAATATCGGCATTGTGCGCATGCGTGGTGGCCGAAGTGTATGGAAATAGCCGTTTTGGAGCTAGGGGAGCCCCTAATGGTCGAATGGGGTCGAGTGAGGTATCAAAGTGAAGCCTAGGTGAAGGGGTATTTGCTGGCTGGGTGGGTGCATGTAAAAATTTTCCTGAAAAAAAAAATACGGAACACGGACTTTATCGAAAAACCTGGGAAAATGCCTATATGGGGTATGAGGGGTATATAGGTCGCCGGGCTTAACGGGGCTTGTCTATCAATAGAGTTATCTCCCCCTAGTTCCAGGGTGGGTGTATGTAAAAATTTTCCTGAAAAAATACGGAATACGGACTTTATCCTAAATTACGGGAAAATGCCTATATGGGGTATGGGAGGTATAGGACCATCTTGGGAAACGTACTTCTATACATTTGCGGTAGGGTTGTGGGGTCTCGTTTTACTCGTCTCGTCATTTAGAACATGATAGGAAGTGTCCCCGTGCGAATCGGTGAAATTTTTGAAAAAAGTCACCGAACCCCATATAGTCCCATACTGAGGGTATAGGATCAATGTTTGTCCCCCTGGGAAACGTACTTCTATACATTTGCGGTAGGGTTGTGGGGTCTCGTTTTACTCGTCTCGTCATTTAGAACATGATAGGAAGTGTCCCCCGTGCGAATCGGTGAAATTTTTGAAAGTCACCGAGCTCCCATATAGTCCCATACTGGGGTATAGGTTCAATGTTTATCCCCTGGAAACGTACTCTATAACATCTTCAAGTGGGTGGGCCGTGGGGCCTTACCCCGCCCTCGCCTGCTTGAGGAATCCACGATAGGAAAAGCCTGCAGCATAATCTATGAATTTTGTAAAAGCCACCGAGGCCAGGCCCACAGTGCCCAGTTAGAGAGACTCCATGGCTATATGGTGTGGAGAGGAGCTGAATGCTGGAAGGGACACATGTTGGAGTCTAGGTGAGTCCCTGGTGGTCCAATGGGGTCGAGTGAGGTCTTATTTTGAAGCCCTCGTGGAGGAGCACTTGACTACACTAATGGTTCGTCCGTGTTCAATAGTCTGCGCATGCGCAGTCTGGCCGTAGTATAGAAAACAGGCATTTTGGGTGCTATGTAGAGGTGTGTTTGGGTTAGAGATGAGCTAATCACGGTTCGAATGGGTCGTGTGAGGTGTCAAAGTGAAGCTTGTGTGGGGTAGAGTCAGAATGGTGTGTTTTGAATGCATGTCGCGTCAATCTGCGCATGCGCAGTTGGTTGTAGTAAGTAAAGTGGCCATTTTGGGGCAGTACATGAAGGTATTTGGGGTCGAGATGGGCTATTCACGGTTCGAATGCGTCCTGGAAGGTGTCATCTTGTAGTTCTCGGGGTGTACATTCCCATTTGAGGGATGTTCGCGTCATCTGTGACGTCATCGGTGACGTCATCGGTACGAGTAGTAGCGAAAGTGGACATTTTCGGGCAGTACATGAAGGTATTTGGGGTCGAGATGGGCTATTCACGGTTCGAATGCGTCCTGGAAGGTGTCATCTTGCAGTTCTCGGGGTGTACATTCCGATTTGATGGATGTCCGCGTCATCTGTGACGTCATCGGTGACGTCATTGGTACGAGTAGTAGCGAAAGTGGACATTTTCGGGCAGTACATGAAGGTATTTGGGATCGAGATGGGCTATTCACGGTTCGAATGCGTCCTCGAAGGTGTCATCTTGTAGTTCTCGGGGTGTACATTCCGATTTGAGGGATGTTCGCGTCATCTGCGACGTCATCGGTGACGTCATCGGTACGAGTAGTAGCGAAAGTGGCCATTTTCGGGCAGTACATGAAGGTATTTGGGGTCGAGATGGAGCGGTAGGAATATCATTCTGCGCATGCGCAGACGCAATGCGGAGCTCTCGTCCAATCAGAAGCGAGTATTTCAAATCCGTCACAGAGCTCTCAGCCAATCAGAAGCGAGTACTTTGACCCGGTGCATTATGGGCCATATCCAAGATGGCGGCACGTATGTTCAAGATGGCGGCACATCCGGTGTCGAAACTGGCCATTCCGCCGGGATGTGGTCACCTAGTGTCGAAAACTGGTCCTTGTATGGGTCCTGCCAGACGTTTTGACGCCATGATATAGACCGGAGAGAGAGAGAAAACAACGACAACAAGGATGACACATGAGGGAACAACAACAACAGCAAGTTTTTTTTCATATAGTTTATTTTCCCCTCCATCATAACATACCCACGCTGGGGGAGCCGCGTTGGGTATGTTTACAATTCAAGAAAGACTCTTGTCCAATCAGAGACCGCCATTTGCATCTGTCCTGTTCCTGTCCGTTAGATGTATTCTTGTCCAATCAGAAGTCGC
>JAVTVY010031150.1:0-12340 GCA_036873755.1 Hanleya hanleyi
GGCTATCCCACTGAAGCTTCCGTCCAAGTTTGGTGAAATTCCGTCCAGTAGTTCTCAAGATATCTTGCAGACAAGGCCTGTATATACATGTACAAGTAGATGGACGGACGGACGGACACGGATGAATGCACGCACACACACCAAAACCTAATCAAATGAGGGGGCTATCCCACTGAAGCTTCCATCAAAGTTTGGTGAAATTCCGTCCAGTAGTTCTCAAGATATCTTGCAGACAAGGCCTGTATATACATGTACAAGTAGATGGACGGACGGACGGACACCGGACACGGATGAATGCACGCACGCACACACACCAAAACCTAATCAAATGAGGGAGCTATCCCAATGAAGCTTCCATCCAAGTTTGGTGAAATTCCATCCAGTAGTTCTCAAGATATCTTGCAGACAAGGCAAGGGGACGGACAGACAGACAGACATCCATCCATCCATCCAGACAGACAGCACAAACACTAGATGTCTCCCCCCAACATAGTTGGGGGAGACATAATAAAACTCTGTATCAAGGTAAATGTCACGATAAAGACCCACAATTCTGAAAATCTTTAAAAATTGTAATGTCTGTGGTATAACTCAGGGATAAGTTGATGAAGATTGGGATCAATGTTCAGACAAACGAGAGATCCTGAAGGATCTTGGCGCCCACCATTGTCCGATAATTGTAAGCTAATGACTAGAGGATCTTTTTGTCCATTGTTACTAAGAACAAACGATCGACTTGTAATTTTGTTTTACAGAATTTCGAATCTGAGCGAAAAGGATCAGAAAAGGCCACTGAAAAACACCAAGATATAATCTAAGTTTCAGGAGTTTCAAGATTTCTAGAAACTGTACTCATGTCGGTTGTTATAATACAAGAGAAATGAGCAAAGTTAGTCTGAAAGTGAATGTACATGTACGGAGGATTCTTCGCCTTTGTTTCATAGTATTTTATTTATTTATTTTTTTGCACATGTCATCATTGGGTACTGGAAGCGAAGACCAATCTTCAATACTTAAGACCAATACTTAAGATTTTATAATTAAGAACGAATGCTAATTCTGTTCTGTTTATACGGCTATTTTGAGATATCTCTTTTAAGATACCATGCTTGAAATAGTAAGATGGTACAATACTGAAGGGATCCGGTCCGTGCAGTAATGTTGAAACTTCGAAAGTGCCTGAATCCTGATTATCTCCCTTGGATCGAAACATGCAGTAGTCTACAGTTGTCGAGTTGTGACGTTGAGTCACAAGAGTGACGTCCCTTCATGTAGCCGACCCGCCGGCAGGCGAAAGGGTGGAGCAGTTCACTTGCTACTGCATGGACTAAAGAAAGCTGATTTAAAATTTGAAGAAATACATTTTAATTCCGAATTATTTGAACTCCTTGATATGGAAGGTGAAGGTATGGATATTCTCTATAGTCAATATATAGAATATGCCGCACCGTTTGATCCGCCGACTCTTGTGATGGAACGTCACAACTCGAGAATACCGAATTAATTTGAAGCGTAACTTGGATTTTCGAATCGGACCAAATTTCAGAAAGATCCATGAAATATTTCCTGAGAATTCACTGTAACAATGTTTCAAGGGGAAATTGAAGATGGCCGCCTTGTGGCCATATTGGATTTTCGATTCGGACCGAAAAAGGTATCTTGCACAACTAGACCATAAGGGGAACCTGTGTACCAAATTTGAGAAAGATCCATGCAGTACTTCCTGAGAAATCACAATAACAAATTTGCATGGGAAAATCCAAGATGGCCGCCTGTTGGCCATATTGAATATTCGAATCGGACCAGAAAAGGTATCTTGCACAACTAGACGACAAGGTGAACCTGTGTACCAAATTTAACAAAGATCCATGCAGTAGTTCCCGAGAAATCGCAATAACAAAGTTTCATGGGGAAATCCAAGATGGCCGCCTGATGGACATACTGGATTTTGGAATCGGACCAGAAAAGTTATCTTGCACAATTGAACCTGTGTATCAAATTTGAGAAAGATCCAGGCAGTACTTCCTGAGAAATCATGATAAAAAATTTCATGGGGAAGTCTAAGATGGCCGCCTGGTGACCATATTGGATTTTCGATTCGGACCGAAAAAGGCATCTTGCATATCAAGACCCTAAGGGGAACCTGTGTACCAAAATTGAGAAAGATCCATGCAGTAGTTCCTGAGAAATGATGATAAAGTTTCATGGGAAAATCCAAGATGGCTGCCTGGTGGCCATACTGGATTTTCAAATCGTACCAGGAAAGGTATCTTGCACAACTAGATCCCAAGGGAACTTGTGTACCAAATTTGAGAAAGATCCATGCAGTAGTTCCTGAGAAATCGCGATAACAAGGTTTCATGGGGTAATCCAAGATGGCTGCCTGGTGGCCATATTGGATTTTCGAATCGGACCGAAAAAGGTTTCTTGCACAACTAGACCCCAAGGGGAACCTGTGTACCAAATTTGAGAAAGACCCATGCAGTAGTTCCTGAGAAATCGCGATAACAGGGTTTCATGGGGAAATCAAAGATGGCTGCCTGGTGGGCATATTGGATTTTCGAATCGGACCAGAAAAGGTATCTTTCACAACTAGACCCCAAAGGGGAACCTGTGTACCAAATTTGAGAAAGATCCATGCAGTAGTTCCTGAGAAATCACGATAACGGTTTCATGGGAAATCCAAGATGGCTGCCTGGTGGCCAAATGGATTTTCGAATCGGACCAAAAAAAGGTTTCTTGCACAACTAGACCCCAAGGGGAACCTGTGTACCAAATTTGAGAAAGATCCATGCAGTAGTTCCTGAGAAATCGCGATAACAAGGTTTCATGGGGAAATCCAAGATGGCTGCCTGGTGGCCATATTGGATTTTCGAATCAGACCAAAAAGGTATCTTGCACAACTAGACCCCAAGGGGAACCTGTGTACCAAATTTGAGAAAGATCCATGCAGTACTTCCTGAGAAATCGCGATAACAAGGTTTCATGGGGAAATCCAAGATGGCTGCCTGGTGGCCATATTGGATTTTCGAATCGGACCGAAAAGGTTTCTTGCACAACTAGACCCCAAGGGGAACCTGTGTACCAAATTTGAGAAAGATCCATGCAGTAGTTCCTGAGAAATCGTGATAACAAGGTTTCATGGGGAAATCCAAGATGGCTGCCTGGTGGCCATATTGGATTTTCGGATCGGACCAAAAAAGGTATCTTGCACAACTAGACCCCAAGGGGAACCTGTGTACCAAATTTGGGAAATATCCATGCAGTAGTTCCCGAGAAATCGCGATAACAAGGTTTCATGGGGAAATCCAAGATGGCTGCCTGGTGGCCATATTGGATTTTCGAATCGGACCAAAAAAAGGTTTCTTGCACAACTAGACCCCAAGGGGAACCTGTGTACCAAATTTGAGAAAGATCCATGCAGTAGTTCCTGAGAAATCGCGATAACAAGAATTGTTTACGGACGGACGGACGACGGACGAAAAGCGATTTGATGATGGTGGGCTAAAAAGAAAGCCTGCTGATTTTATGTCGGTCCATTTGTCTCTATTGCCTTTTGATGTCTGTACAAGGTCTCCAGTTCAAAGCTATGGCTTGCACGTGTCAAAACATGAAATTCCTACCGGTAAGAGGTAAATTATTGTTCTATTTGTCTCTTGAATGCATTAAACTGATCAATGTGATCCACTATTTACAACAAGAAGAATGGAATTTTTTATGACTCTTTTTGTCAAAGTTGATGTTTTCACAGATTTGATGTACAAAAAATATTTCTGACTTATGTATGATAAATGTTTCACCTGTCACAAGAGACTGGTGGTTTTGTTTTCAGCCTGTCTCCTACAAAATCTATCTGTCCAGAACAAGTGGACACCCTATTATTCTGCAAGAAAGAACCCCATATATTTTAAGGTCAAGGTTATTATGAACTGAACACCAGGAAATAAATGTCAGTGCCATAAGATCCTGTTCAGGGATGTGGAATTTGACCTAATTTCAAGTATAGCTAAAATGTGTGACAAGAAAGAAGCTTATTAATTGAGGTGTGTGGACCATCTGGTTGTCTATTAACTTCACTTTTTCATGTGATACGCCAGTTCTAGGATAGGGATGGTGACGAAACTTTTCTTTGGAAGAAAGGTGTTGTTGATGTTCAGGTCAACGATCAGGGTCAGCCTGAAGTCTCAAGGACAATGCTGTATGGGGGATGGGGGGGATGATATTGTTCAGCAGCAAAATATTCCTGTTTTCCCCATGTGGGATACAACATACATGTAGAGACCCCAACAGCCGTATGAGCTGCCATGCGAATTGCGTGTGTAAACACAAATTATGTGGTGTCGGAAAAGGTCATAAAACATGAATTTTTGCCTTAATTAACTGTGAAAATTACTTGGATTAAGTAAATATAATGTTCTGTTGTCGATGGTATTTGAATTAGTCCATAAAATGTTTCGTCATCGGCAGAGAGCAGTTCTGGAGTTCACTTCATTTTGCACACGCGTCTGGTCGCCGTGGAAAATGGCGACGCATTTTTAAAAGTCCTCAACTTGCATGATCCCTTACGATATGAGCCAGTGGGTTTTTCCCTTTCAATTTGGTCTTAAAATTCTCATAATTTCTCACAGAATATCGCAAGAATATTAACTCGATCAAAACATGCTTCAGTTTTTTCATAGCCCGTTTTGCGGCCCTTTTGCGTGACCGCGAATGCTGTCTCCGATGAGAATGACCGAGTTAACAGTGGCAGTCCGTTATTTAAATGTTCGGGTCATTGTTCTGACTGATAAATGAATAGAAATTGCACTGGCTCATGTCGTAATCCCGAATTTATTTAGACTTGTACGTCCCGCGAAGAGCAAAACGTCTTGTTGTTCCACGTAACCAGGGGTAACGAGGTCATGACACCAGATGGCGTCTCCCGTCTAAAATGGCGGCACCCTTTTGATAGCGTTTGTTGAGGTTGAATGCTGGCGAAAAACGATCTATTTTGCTATAAATTTTGCGCTATTGTTACTGTTTAATGTATAAATTAATATGTGATATCTCAGAATGTATTACAATGTCAATTTCCACGACAGTAAATATCTCGCAAGTCGTTTGATGGTTTACCATGGAATTCTCCTTACCACGTCCAGCTGGTACAGCATGCGGTTGACGTTTTCGCGGGTATTGAGAAAACAGCTCCACTCATGTTAGTAGTAATCTCCCTTGAATTGAACTTGAAAGCGTGGACTAAACTTGCAATTTGAAACAAAGCAGTTGAAATGTTGAATTTATTTCGCCAGAATAATATTTCTTAAAATGTTTTATGATTAAAAAAAATTAATAGCGTATAAAATAGTCGTGATGAAGTAAGTTTTATCAGTCTGTGTTACTTTATTTTATTTTACAACAACAACAACAACATTTTTTTAACTCCACTCACTGGAACGTTTTTCCTTCTGGCTGACAATGGTGCTTCATCTACTTTACTACAGAATGAACAAATGTGGGCTCTTCAACTGATTTGATTTTAAAATAATTATCAATTAATTTATTTCTTATCACTTTTATTAGAAAATTAGAATATACATCATCAAGTAAAATGAATGTTCCATACTGAGTAAGACATTTATGGAAATGAACTCCTCATTAATGAATGTCAGTGGGCAGAGATAATTATGTGGGGTGGTAATATTCAGGTTGTCCATGGGTTCAATCTTTTTCTCAATAAAATTCAAGTTCACATTTAGGAATTTTGGTGACATTTGATACCTGTTTCAATGCAGGTACCCTGGTACTATAGTAAAACGCTGTTCCATTATGCAAATTTATGCAAATTAGGCAGCTAAATATTGCCGCGGCGTCGACAAAATGCCCACCAGCAGAACTGGCATGTTCAAAAACCCTTGACTACCAAATTTTATTAAAATTGTCCTGAAATTAAAAGAAAGGAAAACGTTTTTGTAGAAATTTACTCATAATTGTGTACAATTTTACCCATTAATCTCCCATTGTTTTAACATAGACTGATTTCCGATAAACCACTGGAATAAAATAACTTCAAAAATCTGCATAAAATCAAGTTTTGATTCGTTTTCGAAAATTTAAAAAGCGTTGAACTTCAAAAAATGCCTCCTATGAAATCAAATCTAAACTAGTCCAAAATAAATAAGATGAAAAAACTGTTGGGGTCTCTAATACATGTAATCTGTTCAAATGTGTGAGCTGGGTTCGTATTTAACATTGATCAAGCTTGTGTTGCCTTACCCTGAATTTGTTTCGTGCCAGTTTATTCAGCATATAATCGTCTTTGTACTGACTCATCCTGTCTGCGATTTGGCCGAGGCTCGGAATGGCCGCTTTACGTTTCTGCTGATCATCAGATCCATGCTCCAACTTGTACATGGCATCTGTAGCCAACCTCTTTTGTGTGGCTTTATCTGCAGGGACGACAAACAGATGAATTCCTTTATGTCATCTATAACTTTAGTTTCTGTGTAGAATGCTGCCGTACATTTTGACTATTTAGTATGATCTTCAGTTCTGCAACATAACTAACAGATAATGGGATCTTCAATTCTGATAACTACCAGATAATGGGGTACTGCCATGCTGCTACATGTATCATGAAAACAAACAGAAAATATAAGAGCAAAAGTCTAGGTATCGATGGTTCTAAACTTCTACCATCTTCATGTCAATGCTACATGTAGTTGAATAATAACTATTTCATGCACAGGAACCAGCATAATCTATTTATTCAACCATTTCTTTCATTCAGTAGATGACAATCTTTCAGTTTAGGTATAATAGGTGAACTTGGGTCATTATAGGTTATGCTCTGAGAAGCGAGAAGCGACCGTAAGGCCACTAATAATTGTTTGTTTCTCGTAACCTTGCTTGTAAAAATACACATGCTGAGTGTGATAATTATTAACTTGTAAAACAATTGTATACAAGTAGGAAGAAAATGAGCAAGTTTTACTCATGAAAATCTGAATCCCTCATGGATTTTAGTTATTTGCCCTCAAAATATAGATGAGGGCTCATTACAGGAAACAAACCATTAATTATCAGCGGCCTAACACTGCAGTTAACTGCATAAAATTTGATGCAAGATGATCTCTTTAATAGCAAGTATGTACTGTAATAATGATTGTCTTGCCTTCGGTTTCTATCTGTTCATTTTCCTTGGGGTCCCATCTCTGCTCCTTACGTCTTGCTCCCAACACTATCACATAGTCATGGTTCTTGTGGAAACAAACAAACACAGAATCCCTGTATAAATCTCCTTAGCAATAATCCTGATGGAAATGTGGTTATATGAAGGTTACAATTGGAGAAATGTTAAATCAAAACATAAAATTGTTTGAGTGTTGTACTACCTAAGACCAGAGGACTCTATGATCATTTCTGAGTTTTGATTCTGAAATATTATTATGATGCAACAAAAGAAAATGGAAGTACCATCTGGACATTCTGCAAGGGTGTATGTATGCTATATTTGTATAAGGGACATTACGCCAGAAACCTGAGAATGTTTTATCTCTATTTTTTTAGTCCCAAGAAAATGTACTGTGCATCCATGACAACTAATGATGGCTGGGAATCAAAAGAATATGATTTAATTACCTTGTTTACCTGACATCACTCCTAATTTTGTTGTCAATGCAGGATCAACAGAATAGGACATCTTGAAGGGGAAGTCCTACATGTCACCCAACACAACAAATTAAAGCACTAGCTTGTAGTAGAACTGTAGAACTTTAATTTGGTGTTGGGGTTACATACAACATGACTTCATACCTTCCTGCTCCTTCATTGTGCGTTGACAATTGAATTGATGTTTTTAGGAATGTCAGATTTCAGGATAATCGACGCCTGTCATTTAGACATGGACCCACAGTTCAACATCAGATTAAAATAGAGATTAAACATCATCAGCAATGAGAGTTTATTAGCATTTAAAACTGGGAAGTATAACTCAGAAATATTCAAAATGCATCTTCGTGTGTAGGCCTAAATGTGTGAAATAGGTAACATGTTCTTACTGGACTGAATGTTTTGGAAGAGAGCTGAAAACATATCAAACCCAGTCTGTGTATTATACCAGATCCTGTTTTTCATACTGTGGTTGATGGAACATGAGGACTGTGACCATTTTTAGGTCACAATATCAGTATACATTTTATAGAATTATTATAGTTCCTCTATTTTTATGGTGGGAAAGATACTTTCCATCATAAAATAAAGGGGGTGATCAAATTTATTAGAACAGGAGTTGTCAAAATGGTCCAAAATCATGCAGATAATCCATTATTTCTTTGTTATTGGTATTTTAATGATTTCAGAGGGTGATGAAATTTATTAGAATGGCTGATTGAATACTGTCCTCAAAATTGGGGTGAATGAATTTTAATAGTGTGATTGAATTATTAGGGGTTTTATCATAGTCTAAGACACTGTTTGTTCAATCCATTAAGGCCACTGTTAATTAATTGTTTGTTTCTCGTAACCTTGCTTGTAAAAATACACATTCTGAGTGCGATAATTATTAAAATTATTAACTTGCAAACCAATTATATACAAATATGAAGAAAATGAGCAAGTTTTACTCATGAAAATGTAAATCCCTCATGGATTTTACTTATTTGCCCACAAAATATAGATAAGGGCTGGTTACGAGAAAGGAATCATTAATTATCAGCGGCCTGAAACACAGTGATACTGTCCTCAAAATTGGGGGTGAATACATTTTGTTAGGTTGATGGAATTACTAGAGGTTTTACTGTATCAAGACACAACTAGTGAGACTGACCTCAGAAATGAGCAGTACTCTACCTTAGGATCTGTTTGTATTTCAAAATGGTTGTCGCACAGATGACACTTCATCCTGAACTTATAAATGGGTGTGGTGTAGTAGTTGCCCACTTTCTTCTTCTCTGCGTTGTAACGAACTCCCATACCGATGGGATTATTGCAGCCCTCACACCAGATGTTATAGGGCATCTCAAATCTGTAAGAAAATCATGAAATTTTACATATTCACTGGATGTCTAATATCATTCGGTGGTTTGTGCGAAAACTTTCAAGTAAAGTAGATTTAGTAAATGATATTATACATGTGCTTAATCAAATGACAATACTACATCATTCATGCTTGCAGCTTCAATAAATGAGTTGTCAGACAAGGAAATATGAAAATTCATGATAATGTGATTCATATGTCCTCACCAGACAACTACTGACACAAGTGTTTCAAATAAAAAAAGATGTGTTCATGAAATATTAGCTGTTAAGTCTTTACCAAAAAACAGCAGTGTAAAAACAAAAATATCTGAAGGGGAGCTATCTCTCTCACACTGGCAAACAAGCCATGGTAAATCAGGCAGTTGTTTCCCTTCCACAATATTTGGAATTTTGTGCCACCAATCTAGAAACCACTCAGCAGATCTGACACATTTGCGGAACTTCTGACACAAAAACATTAGCCAATAGCTACATCATGAATTCATAATTAACCAGTCAAAGCAACAGTCTGAAATGACAAACCAGTGTCTGGACAGGACTACTGGCACTTTCCGCTTTACAATCGATCAGCATGGAGAAGTTTTGTGAGTGCTGCTCCAAACTTCGCAGCATGAGGCCACTGCATGAACGACATGGAGATATGAAATGTGTCGGATATATTTTAGTATACTAACCTAATAACCAGAATGCCCTGGCTAAGTTTGCGAGCCCGGTCTCGTAGTGGATGTTGACCATGATGTTTGTTGACTGATCCTTTGGATGGATCCCAGTCTGGAGGATAGTATTTATTCACAGATTTTCTCTCTGCCTGTGGAAAAGACAACAGGTTCAATGCAGTACAATAGACCCTAAATAATACCATACACCATCTCAACAACAATTGAACATCTCAACAACAATTGGACTACATCAAGATAAAATACAGCCCAGACACCTAATTAAAATAGGAAAAAAGTAAGCAAAAGATTGATATCTAGCACAACAGAACCATTTATCCGTATTACCATTTGCTCCAAAGTGAAATAGGCTTGACCAAAAAGTGAGCCTGTCAGATTCATCCACTACTATACATAGTGTGTAAATCAAAGTTAATGGAAAGAAAGGCACAGAGAAATCCCCTGTGCACACCTCAAGCCAAACAGTCTATAAATTCTGGCCGGCTCGCTTCTCATAGCATACATGCACAGCTGACTGGACTTTTAGCTGTAATGGCAACCCGCATGGAGATAAAATATCAGTTTTCAATCCACCATGTACCTTGCTTAAAGAGGTAGTAGCGTCATTTAAAAAATATTCAGCAAATAACATACCGGTATTTTAATAAAAGTTATTCAGTAGTTGAGATCAACTATGGTGAACGTTTTTCTGTGACCTCATTTATTAATATCACAGGTATTGAAAAATGGATAACATGAACATGAACGAGTGGAACCAGTAATGTCAGCTACTGGTTCAAACAGTTTTCTAATAAAGGCCATTGTTAGTTCAGCATGACCTCCAATTTTAAAATGGACATACAAATATTATTATTTATTATTAATTATTGAAGAGAAGATGAAAATTAACAACAACATACTTATCTTCTATTGTCTATAAGAATCAAACAAATAAAGCAGATGTATGTGGTAAAATCTCCTCTAGAACATGTCTGCTTATGTCAACAGTTTATTCCAGGTCATTGAAAGCATAGGTTTTGATTAACTTTTTCACCCATGCATAATATTAGTATTTTATTGACCATTTACTATTGAAATAATTGATTTACTTTCTTCAGAAACTGTTCAGGATAACATCATGAACATTGTATTGGGAGAGATCAATCCAAATAAGGGGACAGCTAAATCCAAATCAGAATGGAAATAATTAATTTATGCCTTCTTCAAATGTTGAATTTTCAGTTTCAGAAATGATAATAAATAAATCAAGCTAGGTTTGATTTTTATTGTTCACCAATACCGGTAGTTCAATCTTGAACGTCGCTCGCATGCGAGCGACGTTCAAGATTGAACTACAATACCGGTACTTGAAAAGATTTGTTTTGTCAAGGAAACTGTTCCCCAGTGCTTATATTATGTGAACCAGATATTCTCAATTTCTGTCACTTTATTCTGAAAGAAAAATATAATTTGTTTTGAAAATCAGTCTGGGACAGGGTGTTTCACCTGTGGTTAAATCGGTTGAGCTTGTCTTGTTCCTCCTGAGGATAGGCCCCTGCTTAGTGACGCATCAGGTTGCGAAAACTGAGGTTGCGGAAGGTCCGGCCCAAATAAACCTCCAAAACAACCCATGATGCAAATTAAATAATGCATAACATTGACAGTCTTTGTCAGATGTTTACATCAGAAAAGGCAGTGACTAATGACATGTATAAGCCGAGTCATCAAAAAGATGGTGCATTGAAGCAGTTATTATTGAAGCATAGAGTTCGAACGTAGTTTGAAACATAAAACGGTAATCTGTTCTATAGAATGAATACCAATCCATAAACTACTCTTACCATATCTGTTGAGTGGTCTGTTTTATAACCGTGACGTTATTTTTTCGTAACAACTCGCCACAACTCTCGATTAGCTGTTGGTAGTATTCGTTTGCAAACCTGTTAGCAGCGAGTCCCGAAGTTGGCATCATATTCTGTACGGCTAATACACATCGCTAACGCAGTCAGTACGTTCGTTATGCGTAGCTGTCCTGAGAGAAGAGAAATCGCGCTACGGGACGATGGAACTTGGTTGAGGCCAGCCACGTCTCCATACCGTCAGGAACGGACGAAGGCATCCACGGACACTTGACTAATAAGATAAAATAAATACAACACATGTATACATAAATTTGGAGAAACATATAACAGAACATTTTAAAATAACCAACACATTCAAAGATTCTGTTACTGTCTGAGTTTTTCGCATTGATTAATAAATATATTAAGGTGCAGCAAGGTGAACTTATTGGATAGTTATGTAACGATTAAACTCAGAATGTTTGTTATCTAAATCAGCCTCATTTTCTCTGATGAAAATGCTTACGAAACTCTGATTTATTTCGTTCAGTGTGAAGGTCACGAAAATGATTGGCAAATTTATCATGATCATTATCACAGTCAGAGTTAATATTCTCATTTATTTTAAGTTCATTAATCAAATTCCTTGGAGCTAGCTATGATCTTCTAGACTCTCTAGCTGATTTAAAAGATACTTTTTGTAATTTTAACCTTTTTGATATGTCTACTGTATTTTGCTCGAATACTACAAAAAGCATGCAGTCAAGCTGACTAGATAACTTAATTAAAGTTTTTCTCAAGTCTTAAGATTGATTAAACCAACGTTTT
>JAVTVY010031151.1:0-12580 GCA_036873755.1 Hanleya hanleyi
ACTATTCTGATGGGTTAGTCCAAAAAAGAGAGCAACAACAACACAGATTACAGGTCAATCCTTTTATTATGCGTGAATAACCTGTGAACATCATAGGAATGCATGTAATAACCTGTCTGTGGGGGTTTTCCACAATGCCGGTCACCTTCGTGTCTTTTCCGGTACGTCCGTGTCTTTTCGGTAAAGTCCGTGTCTTTTCGGTAAAGTCCGTGTCTTTTCGGTAAAGTCCGTGTCTTTTCGGATCGGTGACGTCCGTGTCTATCATCCGGGCACTTCGCGTCTGCGCCTGCATTGGGGTATGTATGACGGTCTTCATGCGCGCGCGCGCAATGCGGCTCAGTCGTACACCAGTACACCAGTCTTGATCCTCGACTTGGGGTAGAGTGTGCTAAAAATAGATTACCAGCTAGTGTGCTATAAAAGGGAAGCGGCCTTGCCGTTTCATCAGACACTCTGTCATCCACCAAGATGTTCACTTGCACAACTTGCCAGAAGCAGTTTACTCGTCTAGATAATTTACGACGCCACGAGGCCTCCACCCACAACGATGCACGGTATACTTGTATAACCTGCGCACGGTCAATTAATCGGGAGGATCAGTTACTGCACCACGAACATTCAATTCATGGGCCACCCAAGCGTCCATGCGAGGATTGTGGTCAACTCTTCAAACGACGCAGTCAGTTGCTGCGACACCAACGGTTGATTCATGTCCCGGTACCATGGCATGAGCGACAACTTCCTACTGAAGAGGAGCCGCGGAAGGTCAGACCCAGTGAAGATAAGCCCGGGGAGATGAACGCCACTGGTGATGCGATGAAGGAGAGCCCACCTATACCCACAGTTCAGAAGAGCCTGGATATCCAGGAGGACCCTAGCGTTACGGTTTCGAGTCATACGCCTGACAACATCGAACATTTTCTGGGCGATCTCTTACAGGACAACCATCCAGTGAGTGACATCGATCAGCGCCATTGGTCCATGACACGGCACTGTTTCCACCCTCACGGCCCTATTCAAGATATTTACAATTTTCCACTGACCAACCGCACCCGTCTACGCAGCTACGTGGAAGCCATCTTCAAAGATCAAACTACGGCCTTCAAATTGAATGTCGCTTTGGGTACATCTTACGTCACAAAAAGACGGGCCAGTTACGGTATTATTATCCCGGCAATAATATCTATGTGTCTGACCAGCCGTTCACCATCATTAACCGGAGGTCACTAGAGACGATGCTGGAGATACTGGACACCGTGGATGCCTTGAGATGGGCACATCGTCAGCGCCCCAACACACAATGGGTGGTGGAGAGGGTAACCAATGTCACGTTTTTCCTTCCCAAGCTGACCGACCACCGCCATCGGTTGAATGCGTCACCCGTGCACTGATGAATACCATAACATGCCGCACATACTCTCTATGTCTACATGCTGATCGTTGACTTGAGCTCAGTAAACACTTGTACCTAATGTGACGTTGCGTTAAATAATAAAACATGGTGTTTGATATTTCAATTTGTTTTGCTGTGAACATACTAAACATACCCAGGGCAGCAAACTATATAAACATTGCTGAACTTGTTGTTATTCACGACAACCGCTATCCGATTGTATAATACAGAATAAATAATGTATAATAATACCCGGATGTAGGCGCGACATCAGGCAGCATCCCGAGTACGGATGGCAGGCGTAGACGTATACCTAAATGCCGTCACTGTCCACCCACCCACTTTACGGATACTCCCTCACACGACTGCTTCACATGGATACCTCCCTCGATCCGTCGACCCAATAGGGGCCTACCTAGATCCCAACACGCCTATTTCTATACTACGGCCAGACTGCGCATGCGCAGACTAATGATGATAACGAACGACACACTAGTTCAGTCCCTGAATTGCCAAACTCATAACTGCATGGATGCACTCATACAACTCCATCGGCCGCATTGGGAATCCTATATCCCAAGGCGTCTGTTTTCCACTTCCTTTCCCCACAATTCCCTGTCTGCGCATGCGCAGAATGGTGACAACGCTCGAGCCACTAGTCCAGTCCGATGCCCCTTCATGAATGCTTCACATGGATACCTCATATGACCCCATCGGCTCATTAGTGACTCCCCTAGCTCCAAAACGTCTATTTTCATACCCTTTGGCCACCGCGCATGCGCAGAATGCCGATATGTCAACCCCACACCCACCCCATCAGATGCCCCTTCACGAATGCTTCACATTGATACCTCATATGACTCCATTGGACCATTAGGGCTCCCCTAGCTCCAAAACGTCTATTTTCATACCCTTTGGCCACCGCGCATGCGCAGAATGCCGATATTTCAACCCCACACCCAGCCCATCAAATGCCCCTTGACGAATGCTTCACTTTGATACCTCACTCGACCCAATCGGACCATGCAGCGTATTTCCAGTCTGGGGACTACTTTTTCTCCGCGGAAGCTTTCTTCCGCGACCGCATCACCGCCAGACCGCATCACCGCGGAGGAATACATTCCCTGCAACAATTGGAACTCTCCTGTGTTGGAGGTAGCTTTTTGGTGATTCTGCCGGAACTATAGTGCACTTGACCTCTCCTCCCCGTTTCCTCCTCAAATTATGCACATTTTTGGGGTCAATTGGGCTCAATTTAAGTAGACACTACTACTGGCGTACCTGTCCCTCTGAATACCAGTTCTCGGGATAAACGGCAAATGCTTCATTCATAATTCAGCCGTCGTCCATTAAAGAATATCCGCGTCCATAATCAAACGAATGACACTCTCTTTCCTTTCTTGGGCTGGATCTCCGTCATGGCTCTGGTGATGCGATGAAGGAGAGCCCGCCTATACCCACAGTTCAGAAGATCCTGGATATCCAGCCGGACCCCAGCGTTACGGTTTCGAGTCCTACGCCTGACAACATCGAACAATTTCTGGGCGATCTCTTACAGGACAACCATCCAGTGAGTGACATCGATCGGCGCCATTGGTCCATGACACGGCACTGTTTCCACCCTCATGGCCCTATTCAAGATATTTACAATTTTCCACTGACCAACCGCACCCGTCTACGCAGCTACGTGGAAGCCATCTTCAAAGATCAAACTACGGCCTTCAAATTGAATGTCGCTTTCGGGTACATCTTACGTCACAAAAAGACGGGCCAGTTACGGTATTATTATCCCGGCAATAATATCTATGTGTCTGACCAGCCGTTCACCATCATTAACCGGAGGTCACTAAAGACGATGCTGGAGATACTGGACACCGTGGATGCCTTGAGATGGGCACATCGTCAACGCCCCAACATACAATGGGTGGTAGAGAGGGTAACCAATGTCACGTTTTTCCTTACCAAGCTGACCGACCACCGCCATCGGTTGAATGCGTCACCCGTGCACTGATGAATACCATAACATGCCGCACATACTCTCTATGTCTACATGCTGATCGTTGACTTGAGCTCAGTAAACACTTGTACCTAATGTGACGGTGCGTTAAATAATAAAACATGGTGTTTGATATTTCAATTTGTTTTGCTGTGAACATACTAAACATACCTAGGGCGGCTCCCCCAGCCTGGGGATGATGTAACATTGGGGATAATAAACTATATAAACATTGCTGAACTTGTTGTTATTCACGACAACCGCTATCCGATTGTATAATACAGAATAAATAATGTATAATACCCGGATGTAGGCGCGGACGTAGGCGAAAGCATCCCAGTACCCGGATGTAGGCGTAGACGTGTACCTAGTACCCGTCCATTACACCCACCCCGTCGGATACTCCCTCACGACTGCTTCACATGGATACCTCCCTCGATCCCATCGACCCAATAGGGGCCTACCTAGATCCCAACACGTCTATTTCTATACTACGGCCAGACTGCGCATGCGCAGACTATTGTCAACGAACGACACACTAGTTCAGTCAGATGCCCTCTCACATAGGCTTCACATGGATACCTCATACAACTCCATCGGCCCATTAGGAGCTCCCCTAGATCCCAAAACGTCTATTTCCATACCCTTTTCCCACAATTCCCTGTCTGCGCATGCGCAGAATGGTGACAACGCCCGAGCCGCTAGTCCAGTCAGATGCCCCTTCACGAATGCTTCACATGGATACCTCATATGACCCCATTGGACCATTAGGGGCTCCCCTAGCTCCAAAACGTCTATTTTCATACCCTTTGGCCACCGCGCATGCGCAGAATGCCGATATTTCAACCCCAAACCCAGCCCATCAGATGCCCCTTCACGAATGCTTCACTTTGATACCTCACTCGACCCCATTGGACCATTAGTGGCTCCCCTAGCTCCAAAACGTCTATTTTCATACCCTTTGGCCACCGCGCATGCGCAGAATTCCGATATTTCAACCCCACACCCAGCCCATCAGATGCCTCTTGACGAATGCTTCACTTTGATACCTCACTCGACCCAATCGGACCATGCAGCGTATTTCCAGTCTGGGGACTACTTTTTCTCCGCGGAAGCTTTCTTCCGCGACCGCATCACCGCCAGACCGCATCACCGCGGAGGAATACATTCCCTGCAACAATTGGAACTCTCCTGTGTTGGAGGTAGCTTTTTAGTGATTCTGGCGGAACTATAGTGCACTTGACCTCTCCTCCCCGTTTCCTCCTCAAATTATGCACATTTTTGGGATCAATTGGGCTCAATTTAAGTAGACACTACTACTGGCGTAACTGTCCCTCTAAATACCAGTTCTGGGGATAAACGGCAAATGCTTCATTCATAATTCAGCCGTCGTCCATTAAAGAATATCCGCGTCCATAATCAAACGGATGACACTCTCTTTCCTTTCTTGGGCTGGATCTCCGTCATGGCTCTGGTGATGCGATGAAGGAGAGTCCGCCTATACCCACAGTTCAGAATAGCCTGGATATCCAGCCGGACCCCAGCGTTACGGTTTCGAGTCATACGCCTGACAACATCGAACATTTTCTGGGCGATCTCTTACAGGACAACCATCCAGTGAGTGACATCGACCGGCGCCATTGGTCCATGACACGGCACTGTTTCCACCCTCATGGCCCTATTCAAGATATTTACAATTTCCCACTGACCAACCGCACCCGTCTACGCAGCTACGTGGAAGCCATCTTCAAAGATCAAACTACGGCCTTCAAACTGAATGTCGCTTTCGGGTACATCTTACGTCACAAAAAGACGTATCAGTTACGGTATTATTATCCCGGCAATAATATCTATGTGTCTGACCAGCCGTTCACCATCATTAACCGGAGGTCACTAGAGACGATGCTGGAGATACTGGACACCGTGGATGCCTTGAGATGGGCACATCGTCAACGCCCCAACATACAATGGGTGGTAGAGAGGGTAACCAATGTCACGTTTTTCCTTACCAAGCTGACCGACCACCGCCATCGGTTGCATGCGTCACCCGCGCACTGATGAATACCATAACATGCCGCACATACTCTCTATGTCTACATGCTGATCGTTGACTTGAGCTCAGTAAACACTTGTACCTAATGTGACGGTGCGTTAAATAATAAAACATGGTGTTTGATATTTCAATTTGTTTTGCTGTGAACATACTAAACATAACCAGGGTGGCTCCCCCAGCCTGGGTATGATGTAACATTGGGGATAATAAACTATATAAACATTGCTGAACTTGTTGTTATTCACGACAACCGCTATCCGATTGTATAATACAGAATAAATAATGTATACGACTCCATCGGACCCATAGTGACCCCTGTCGGCGCCAAAATGTCTATTTCCATACACTTTCTCTACTGCGCATGCGCAGAATGACGTCAGTTCCACGTCACACCCACCCCGTCGGATACTCCCTCACGACTGCTTCACATGGATACCTCACTCGATCCCATCGACCCAATAGGGGCCCACCTAAACCCCAACACGTCTATTTCTATACTACGGCCAGACTGCGCATGCGCAGACTATTGACAACGAACGACACACTACTTCAGTCAGATGCCCTCTCACATACGCTTCACATGGATACCTCATACAACTCCATCGGCCCATTAGGAGCTCCCCTAGATCCCAAAACGTCTATTTCCATACCCTTTTCCCACAATTCCCTGTCTGCGCATGCGCAGAATGGTGACAACGCCCGAGCCGCTAATCCAGTCAGATGCCCCTTCACGAATGCTTCACATGGATACCTCATATGACCCCATTGGACCATTAGGGGCTCCCCTAGCTCCAAAACGTCTATTTTCATACCCTTTGGCCACCGCGCATGCGCAGAATGCCGATATTTCAACCCCACACCCAGCCCATCAGATGCCCCTTCACGAATGCTTCACTTTGATACCTCACTTGACCCCATTGGACCATTAGTGGCTCCTCTAGCTCCAAAACGTCTATTTTCATACCCTTTGGCCACCGCGCATGCGCAGAATGCCGATATTTCAACCCCACACCCAGCCCATCAGATGCCCCTTGACGAATGCTTCACTTTGATACCTCACTCGACCCAATCGGACCATGCAGCGTATTTCCAGTCTGGGGACTACTTTTTCTCCGCGGAAGCTTTCTTCCGCGACCGCATCACCGCCAGACCGCATCACCGCGGAGGAATACATTCCCTGCAACAATTGGAACTCTCCTGTGTTGGAGGTAGCTTTTTAGTGATTCTGGCGGAACTATAGTGCACTTGACCTCTCCTCCCCGTTTCCTCCTCAAATTATGCACATTTTTGGGATCAATTGGGCTCAATTTAAGTAGACACTACTACTGGCGTAACTGTCCCTCTAAATACCAGTTCTGGGGATAAACGGCAAATGCTTCATTCATAATTCAGCCGTCGTCCATTAAAGAATATCCGCGTCCATAATCAAACGGATGACACTCTCTTTCCTTTCTTGGGCTGGATCTCCGTCATGGCTCTGGTGATGCGATGAAGGAGAGTCCGCCTATACCCACAGTTCAGAATAGCCTGGATATCCAGCCGGACCCCAGCGTTACGGTTTCGAGTCATACGCCTGACAACATCGAACATTTTCTGGGCGATCTCTTACAGGACAACCATCCAGTGAGTGACATCGATCGGCGACATTGGTCCATGACACGGCACCGTTTCCACCATCATGGCCCTATTCAAGGTATTTACAATTTTCCACTGACCAACCGCACCCGTCTACGCAGCTACGTGGAAGCCATCTTCAAAGATCAAGCTACGGCCTTCAAATTGAATGTCGCTTTCGGGTACATCTTACGTATCAAAAAGACGGGCCAGTTACGGTATTATCATCCCGGCAATAATATATATGTGTCTGACCAGCCGTTCACCATCATTAACCGGAGGTCACTAGAGACGATGCTGGAGATACTGGACACCGTGAATGGCTTGAGATGGGCACATCGTCAACGCTCCAACATACACTGGGTGGTAGAGAGGGTAATCAATGTCACGTTTTTCCTTACCAAGCTGACCGACCACCACCATCGGTTGAATGCGTCACCCGCGCACTGATGAATACCATAACATGCCGCACATACTCTCTATGTCTACATGCTGATCGTTGACTTGAGCTCAGTAAACACTTGTACCTAATGTGACGGTGCGTTAAATAATAAAACATGATATTTGATATTTCAATTTGTTTTGCTGTGAACATACTAAACATACCCAGGGCGGCTCCCTCAGCCTGGGTATGATGTAACATTGGGGATAATAAACTATATAAACATTGCTGAACTTGTTGTTATTCACGACAACCGCTATCCGATTGTATAATACAGAATAAATAATGTATACGACTCCATCGGACCCATAGTGACCCCTGTCGGCGCCAAAATGTCTATTTCCATACACTTTCTCTACTGCGCATGCGCAGAATGACGTCAGTTCCACGTCACACCCACCCCGTCGGATACTCCCTCACGACTGCTTCACATGGATACCTCACTCGATCCCATCGACCCAATAGGGGCCCACCTAAACCCCAACACGTCTATTTCTATACTACGGCCAGACTGCGCATGCGCAGACTATTGACAACGAACGACACACTACTTCAGTCAGATGCCCTCTCACATACGCTTCACATGGATACCTCATACAACTCCATCGGCCCATTAGGAGCTCCCCTAGATCCCAAAACGTCTATTTCCATACCCTTTTCCCACAATTCCCTGTCTGCGCATGCGCAGAATGGTGACAACGCCCGAACCGCTAGTCCAGTCAGATGCCCCTTCACGAATGCTTCACATGGATACCTCATATGACCCCATTGGACCATTAGGGGCTCCCCTAGCTCCAAAACGTCTATTTTCATACCCTTTGGCCACCGGGCATGCGCAGAATGCCGATATTTCAACCCCAAACCCAGCCCATCAGATGCCCCTTCACGAATGCTTCACTTTGATGCCTCACTCGACCCCATTGGACCATTAGTGGCTCCCCTAGCTCCAAAACGTCTATTTTCATACACTTTGGCCACCGCGCATGCGCAGAATTCCGATATTTCAACCCCACACCCAGCCCATCAGATGCCTCTTGACGAATGCTTCACTTTGATACCTCACTCGACCCAATCGGACCATGCAGCGTATTTCCAGTCTGGGGACTACTTTTTCTCCGCGGAAGCTTTCTTCCGCGACCGCATCACCGCCAGACCGCATCACCGCGGAGGAATACATTCCCTGCAACAATTGGAACTCTACTGTGTTGGAGGTAGCTTTTTGGTGATTCTGCCGGAACTATAGTGCACTTGACCTCTCCTCCCCGTTTCCTCCTCAAATTATGCAAATTTTTGGGGTCAATTGGGCTCAATTTAAGTAGACACTACTACTGGCGTAACTGTCCCTCTGAATACCAGTTCTCGGGATAAACGGCAAATGCTTCATTCATAATTCAGCCGTCGTCCATTAAAGAATATCCGCGTTCATAATCAAACGGATGACACTCTCTTTCCTTTCTTAAGCTACGACGAGAAGTTTGGTGTAGGACTCCCTGTCACACACCTTTATAATACTCCTCGATATATATATATATATATATATATATATTATCATGACACTGTGTTGTTCTCGCACGTTGTATCAGCTCGAGTTCTCGGAATCTGATCGCCGTATCGACCGAGACCGCAGGTCGAGGTCGATGCGGCGATCAGACTCCGAGAACGAGAGCTGATACAAAGTGCGGGAACAACACAGTGTCATGATGATATATTTATCATATACCGAACTCTTAGGATGTTTTTATTCACATAATATGGCGTTTGAACTCCGAACTATGTGTTATGACGCGCATTGATTGTGTACGTGACGTGGTAAGGCTCATTTGACCGAACTGAATAAATCCGCGCACGTGGCACTGGGCCAAAAATAAACTCGCGCGCCTGGATGAAACAAACTAGGGCAGGATAAACAAAACGAGAAAGAGAGAAGAAAGACAGTCAGGTTGCAATCAATCTTAATAAATTAATATCCTATCAATGCTCCCCAATCGTATATGTCGCTATGTAGGATCTTACTGATTTCAATTGAATTTTGTGTTCGGAGCGCCCAGCTCATGAATATTTAATAGTCTTATACATCACGACCGCATTTTAACTACTTTACTTGGGTCGGGCAGGGGGGATAGGTTCATGGACTCTGCGTTAACTCAATGTTACGCCAAGGACGATTCCATAATTCTACCCCGCATTATGGCGCCAACCTGGCGGGAGGGCGGCAACATCAGAAGATTCCCCCCACAGCTTGGCGTGTGCTTCGGCTGAGCCAACCAGAAAACACTTGTCATTACGTTCCCTTCAAAGCACTATGAAAACCTCTCGGGATTGGTCAACACGCGCGTTACTGCAAGCCGGTTAGATCCTGCAAGCGACATATCCAAATGGGGAAGCAGTTAGGATTTAATTTTAATTAGATTGGGTTGCAATATTTGACATCGAGGATTGCAGAAATGGAGAACTTGAAACGTACATGCCGTTTGACAAACTGTCTTTGAAACTGCGAAACACGATGGATCTATGCAGGCGTACGGAAATTTCTCCAACCGAGAAACAATGACAAGCAACGCGATTCCGACAGTGTCACAGACGATTCTTGATTCAGGAATTACATTTTACAGTCAGTTGGTCAGTGTTAAAGGTACGTTTATAGATGGACGTATGTCCGATGGCTAAGATGCAGTTGTTGAAATTCATGGCAAGGAAAGTTCAACGGACAAGGACGGTTCAACGGTTTGGCGAGACGAAACTTTTTGGAGGAACGAAATGGGTGGGATTTACGGTTTGCCCAGAAAACTTACTGTGCCCTGTTCACGCTGTCAGTTGCATAATGTTTATACGGCTGTATTACATCTAAATCGGATCAAAAAAATAAAAAATACTACCGGTATACGATCATGATTGAATTTTACAGTTTCTCTTGGATTTATCGAATCAAACATAATTTTTCAAATGACGTTTGATTTGAATAAGAAAACACGTGATTGAATTGCTGTCTATTTTATAACTGTGGATCGACTATCTGTCCCTGGAATTGAAATGTTTTCTATAAAGAAGTAGTCAAGCAGAGCTTGCACGAGCAATTGCACTGATAATCCATGGCCAGACGGAGAGCGTGCAGTCCCCATCAAGGCGGCCTGAAAATGGAGATTTGCAGCACCGGTTATCACTTCATCGAAGACGAACCGAGGGGGGGGGGGAGGGGGGATTTACCGGCGTGTTTATTTTCAACGTTAACAGACTTTCAACATATAGACTAAACAACATTACGAGCCAGAGTAGCCATGTGTTGATGCTTTCGTACAGTACTTGTCACTGAAAACGTGGTCACGGGGTAGAGCCACAGAGTTTGTCTTTCGTTCATTTGTATTCGCCATCAAGAAATAATTTCGAGTACCGGGTAACAAGCCTATATTTGATTTTGAGTCTTGGAATAAAACGAATGCTATCATAATCGGCTAGATTCTTTTTGATGAAATTTTTACATCATTCAGTTTTACTTCGAAAATTAATTGTCGCAAGTTGTTGCTCACTATGTGATGAACTTTTCAATGATTTTGTCGCACAGTAATCATCTGGTGGGGTACGGCCCACCGTAAGTTAACAAGGCTCAGATTGACGGTCACGAAGTCCAAAATCAGACCCAGAATAGGTTCAGTATATATGCATATATTATCGCTAGTGTGAATTCATTTGTATTGATCTGGAAATAGCCTTCAGAACGGATCAGCATGTGTTAAATTTTCAGCTCTATTAATAGAACAGAACGGGCTTTCCTCAACAGGTTGCCAAGGTCACTGGCGAAAGTAGTTCCGGTTACCGAGTAGGGTGATACAGATATCGACTAGGGTGATACGGAAATAGAAAACGCGAGTGTGTATCACTATCTTAGCACGCATAGGTATATGATAAAGAACTATATCTAACTTATCGGAACTTATAGTATTGTCCTCTGGGTATTTTGAATGAAGAAATTAGCACATGTCTTTCTAACCTTAAAACGTACTGATTTAAATGGGCGGTGTCTACCGTGTGTTTTTTAAAGACTGAAGATTGTGGTATTCGTATGAGTATCAAACTATTTATTCATGTTATAGTGATTAGAAGCGTCTGCATTTACTGCTAACGGTTCGGTACCATGCTCTGATGGCAGCGGACGCGCCGAACGGTGTATTGACGCGTGGCTGTCGGCGTAAATTTGCGATTTGTGTTTTTCATCTCCTTCCTATGATTACGTTATGGGGATTATTTGTAATTAGTGATCACTGGATTATTTTCAACTTTAACTTGCCAAAATTATCATCACCGTGGTCTTTATCGGAAAGGTAGGATAATTTGATGCGTTTTTACCATATTTACATCAGTTATCAATTGTTTAGAACAAAAATCTGCTCTGGGATCCACGCGTTGATGCATCCGTCGGTGTGCCGTGCCAAACATATGTCTAAGAATCAAGTCGGGCAAGGCGGATTCCCGCTCATAGTGTTTGTGCACTACCAAGAAAGTGTTGTCCTAAACTCTGCTATCTTTATCGTGGTTTTATCGATTCATGTTATAAATGGCATTATTATAATTGTACAGGTCTCCCTGGTTATTATTTATGGAAATCAATCGCCTGTCTGAGGATAATTTGACTGACACATTTTCATATCGATCATCTCCAGCGCTATCACCTAAAACTACCGGAAGTTTGTGTATATGCGTATACGCTATCCTCGCGATGTAAAACCATTAGCGCCTTGTTGTGAGACTAAATACGATCAATAAATCTTCTATCAGGCAATGATTATATATTATTGCCACAGGCAGAGAGATTAGATAAGTGCAATATAATTTCTTTGGTTTGGTGCATGCACTGCGAGAAAAAATCTTTCCCCACTGCACGTAGTACAATAATTTGTTAATGAGTGCGTGGGGCTTTCTTGGATACCCATGGTCGTAAACATATTGGGCGCGTGCTTATTCTAGTGACACACCTCATTCGCGAATGCTAGCTGTCTTATTTATTGTACGAATCGCGCATGGCATGCCGGAGAATGTAGATGTTCATTACTTTAGGTCAATAGTTTGCGCGATGTTCATCGAAAACAC
>JAVTVY010031152.1:0-131667 GCA_036873755.1 Hanleya hanleyi
GCGCGCAATGCGGCTCAGTCATACACCAGTACACCAGTCTTGATCCTCGACTTGGGGTAGAGTGTGCTAAAAATAGATTACCAGCTAGCGTGCTATAACAGGAAAGCGGCCTTGCCGTTTCATCAGACGCTCTGTCAACCACCAAGATGTTCACTTGCACAACTTGCCAGAAGCAGTTTACTCGTCTAGATAATTTACGACGCCACGAGGCCTCCACCCACAACGATGCACGGTATACTTGTATAACCTGCGCACGGTCATTTAATCGGGAAGATCAGTTAATGCGCCACGAACGTTCAATTCATGGGCTACCCAAGAGTGCATGCGAGGATTGTGGTCAACTCTTCAAACGACGCAGTCAGTTGCTGCGACACCAACGGTTGATTCATGCCCCGGTACAGAGTCATACGCCTGACAACATCGAACATTTTCTGGGCGATTCCACCAAGATGTTTACTTGCACAACTTGTCAGAGGCAGTTTACTCGTCTAGATAATTTACGACGCCACGAGGCCTCCACCCACAACGATGCACGGTATACTTGTATAACCTGCGCAGGGTCATTTAATCGGGAGGATCAGTTACTGCGCCACGAACGTTCAATTCATGGGCGACGCAAGCGTCCATGCGAGGATTGTGATCAACTCTTCAAACGACGCAGTCAGTTAAGACGGCATCAGCGTTTGATTCATGGTCCGTCTCTACGGTTTGAGCGACAACTTCCTACTGAAGAAGAGCCGCGGAAGGTCAGACCCAGTGAAGATAAGCCCGGGGAGACGAACGCCAGTGGTGATGCGATGAAGGAGAGCCCGCCTATACCCACAGTTCAGAAGAGCCTGGATATCCAGCCGGACCCCAGCGTTACGGTTTCGAGTCATACGCCTGACAACATCGAACATTTTCTGGGCGATCTCTTACAGGACAACCATCCAGTAAGTGACATCGATCGGCGCCATTGGTCCATGACACGGCACTGTTTCCACCCTCATGGCCCTATTCAAGATATTTACAATTTTCCACTGACCAACCGCACCCGTCTATGCAGCTACGTGGAAGCCATCTTCAAAGATCAAACTACGGCCTTCAAATTGAATGTCGCTTTTGGGTACATCTTACGTCACAAAAAGACGGGCCAGTTACGGTATTATTATCCCGGCAATAATATCTATGCGTCTGACCAGCCGTTCACCATCATTAACCGGAGGTCACTAGAGACGATGCTGGAGATACTGGACACCGTGGATGCCTTGAGATGGGCACATCGTCAACGCCCCAACATACAATGGGTGGTAGAGAGGGTAACCAATATCACGTTTTTCCTGACCAAGCTGAGCGACCACCGCCATCGGTTGAATGCGTCACCTGCGCACTGATGAATACCATAACATGCCGCACATACTCTCTATGTCTACATGCTGATCGTTGACTTGAGCTCAGTAAACACTTGTACCTAATGTGACGGTGCGTTAAATAATAACACATGGTGTTTGATATTTCAATTTGTTTTGCTGTGAACATACTAAACATACCCAGGGCGGCTCCCCCAGCCTGGGTATGATGTAACATTGGGGATAATAAAATATATAAACATTGCTGAACTTGTTGTTATTCACGACAACCGCTATCCGATTGTATAATACAGAATAAATAATGCATAAATGCCCAATGTGGAGATTCAGTCAATCTGAAATCAGTGGTGTAGGATGGGGCCAAAATGTAACCCATCAAGGTTAGAATGCAAGAGCACTATAGTAAAATAGAGAGCCAATGAAATCAGCCCACAGACCAAGTACGTGTTTTGGTCTAGGTTTGGAGCGGGCATTTCATTGAGGTGCGTGTAAAGGAAGACGGTGAGTGAAGACTCGTCCAACACGTATAGATTAAGTTGATTACTATAAGTTCTATGTATTCTCCGAACCTTGCCGAAAGGGAAACCTTTTGACCTGGATGTGACCTTTTGACCCGCGCGCGCGCGCGCACTGCCGGTGATGACGCGCGCGCGCGCGCTGCGGCCGGAGAACCCGCGCGCGCGCGCGCACGCTGGGGGGCCGGGGCGGGAAACACCCCGGAGGTTGAACATACGGACGTCTAAGTAAACATTGGAACTCTTCTATGTTTGGAGGTAGTTTTAGTGAAAACCCGGAAGTGACGTCACAAACCCACATGACCTGCGCAGCAGAATGGATACGACACCCTAGTGTAAGTTCCTCACCTAGGCTTCACATGGATACCTCACTCGATCCCATCGACCCACTAGTGGCCCACCTAGCTCCAAAACGTCTATTTCCATACACTTTGGCCACCGCGCATGCGCAGAGTGACGATATGTCAACCCCACACCCAGCCCATCAGATGTCCCCTCACATAGGCTTCACATTGATACCTCACTCGACCCCATTGGACCACTAGTGGCTCCCCTAGCTCCAAAACGTCTAGCGGGACCCATACAGGTCCAGTTTTCGACACTTGGTGACCACATTCCGACGAAATGGCCAGTTTTCGACACCGGATGTGCCGCCATCTTGAACATACGTGCCGCCATCTTGGATATGTCCCATAATGCACCGGGTCAAAATACTCGCTTCTGATTGGACGAGAGCTCTGCGACGGATTTGAAATACTCGCTTCTGATTGGACGAGAGCTCCGCATTGCGTCTGCGCATGCGCAGAATGATATTCCTACCGCACACCCAACCCATAAGATGCCCCTTCACCTAGGCTTCACATGGATACCTCATACAACTCCATCGGCCCATTAGGGGCTCCCCTAGATCCCAAAACGTCTATTTTCATACCCTTTGGCCACCGCGCATGCGCAGAATGCCGATAGTTCAACCCCACACCCAGCCCATCTGATGTCCCTTCACGAATGCTTCACATGGATACCTCATACGACCCCATCGGCCCATTAGGGGCTCCCCTAGCTCCAAAACGTCTATTTCCATACCCTTGGGCCACCGCGCATGCGCAGAATGACCCTAATTCAACCCCACACCCAGCCCATCAGAGGTCCCTTCACGAATGCTTCACATTGATACCTCATACAACTCCATCGGCCCATTAGGGACTCCCCTACATCGCAACACGTCTATTTCTATACCCTTGGGCCACCGCGCATGCGCAGACCTCACTCGACCCCATCGGACCATTTTATCTAGGGACTACTTTTTCTCCGCGGAAGCTTTTTCCCGCGACCGAATCACCGCCAAAACCGCTGCCAGACCGCATCACCGCGGATGAATACATCCCCTCCAACAATTGGAACTCTCCTGTGCTGGAGGTAGCTTTTGGTGATTCTGCCGGAACTATACTGCACTTGACCTCTCCTCCTCAAATCCTCCCCAAATGACCTCTACATCCGGGTGAAAGTTGGCTTTAAATCACAGTTATATAAACTACTGACAGGATACAATGAAAACGAAGTTCATATCTGTTGAATATTAAGCCGATTTATTGTAAATTCATTCTTGGCAGGCAGACTAGCACAACTTCATCAACATCAGACCATTCTGTAAACAGTCATTTTCGGAACTGGAGATAGCAATACCTATTATCGGAGACACGAGCCTCTGTGAGACCTGATGGTTATAGCCTTCAGGGAGACCTGGTGTTACTAGCCTGCCTCTATGTGCCGTTCATTCCATTATATACAATACTAGACGTTACAATGTCAATTTAACCCAACATAAATGTCCTTATAAATTCAGTACAATTATGACAGGCAGATCGCAAATCTGTCGCATTACATAAATTCAGTCGTCAAAACCAAGGTTAACTTATTACCCTTACATAAGCAGTTTCCATGTTATCCTGTAAATTTGAACTTACATAACTGATTCTCACAAATAGTTGTGTTTGCAATAACCGACCTAAAGGGTCATGGAATAGTATTTCGGAAATAGTTTTGTCAAAACACATCACAATATCAAGGTTGCATGCACGCAGATTTATATAAAATTGGTAAATGAAAAGTCTAAATTTATGCATTTATATGGTGGTCAAGAATCGATATTTCGCATATAATTTATGCATTTATATGGTGGCCAAGAATCGATATTTCACAGCGTGAATGTTAATACCAGAACAGGTGTTGAAAACATATGCTGCACTGTTGTACACCGATTTCTGATATCATGTATCCGTTTAATTGTAATTTCCTATATGTTTATCCCTCCAGATGCAATTTAGATATTCCAAGTAATCTGATTGGCTAAAATAACAGTTCACCTCTTCGTAGATGAATTTTATCGAACTTTCACCTAAAACGCGCCTGTACAGGCTGTGAGGAGTAGTAACTTTCACACGTTATTTGCTTGAATGACCAAACTATGGTTTGTACGAATACCGTATGGTTCTTGTGTGGATATAACCATGCACCAACATCCCTAATGTTCCGTGAAAAACAGTTCATTATAAAATAATAGTTTGAGACTTTATCCAGGAACCACAAATTACGGTCAGGTAGACAGATGACTCCAAAAGGAACCTTTTAAACCTCAAAGAGCGAGCGAGAACCCCTGGAGGTGCTCTATCGATTCTATGCCATTTAATGCTGTTGTTCAGTTGCTCATCGCAAATTAAATGTTGTGAATTTATTAATGATGGAATTCTTAGACTCACTACTTTGAGTATTGAATCCTGGAACATAATATCTGAGGGAGAGCAGTAGTTTATAGCCGTAAAATTCTGTCGTATTAAGGGCGGAGGTGATGACGTCACGCGGCGTGACTTTCAAAGAAAGCTAGAGAGATGTATTTTGAATGCATTTTTTCTCATGTTGGTTCGTGGAGCTGTTTGATAATGGAGCCTTATATCCATAGGCTCCATGATTTGTTAAAGTGATTAACGCACAAAATCAATCGCGAAATCGACACGGGACATACTGTCATGTATTTTACGAAACAGATGTCTCAAATCACAACCGGAAGAAAACTTATGATGCACAGTGAAATAATTTCCGTTTTCTGATCACTCTACATACGAAAGCCGAGAGGGGACGTCCGACTTCTGACTTCGGACTTTTTTCTTTTATAATGCATTACATCTTAAAGTATGAAACATGGAATAACACAATATCATTATTATGGCATATTGTGCTTGAAAAGTTGCTTGCATGTATTTTCTAATAATCAGATAACCATTGAAGTTTATCTTGAGCTATGTTCTGATTATTAAAATGCGATAACTTTTAAAGTAAATCGAACTGCTCTATGTCACACTAAAAGGCGCCCCAATTACATAATATAATTGCACAATTTGATACAATTAATTGATCACAATTAATTTACACATGGACAATGCGGCCTCGGTGGCGGCTAGCGGTGCACAGCACGTGGGCCACCGCGTGAGCTCTGGTTCGATGTCTTCGCTATGTTTATAACATAGAGCGGATTTTTCAACTATTGATAACTGGTGTAAATATGATAATATGGATCAGATATTCCTACTATCCCAATAAAGGGCTAATAAGCGTCCATTTATGATAATTTTGGCAACTTTAGATCGAAAATATAATAGTTATTATCGATAAATATTATGGGTAAAAGAGAAGTAGAAGGTAAAAAGCCGGTTCGAGCACAGGGAAGCCGGGAAGCCGATGACGTCATAAGTAGGTCACCATGACGTCATAAAAAAATGAAATAAAAAATAGGTCAACATGACCTCATAAGTAGATCACTAGATCACCATAAGTAGGTCACCATATATAGGTCACCATGACGACATAAGTAGGTCACCATAAGTAGGTCAGCAGGTTGCCGGAATGACCTATGTAACTAGGGTAGTAGGTCACTATGACGTCATAAATAGGTCGAGGTGATGTCATAAATAGTCATCTGATACATATAGAACGAAGAATTTTGGCTAATTGCGCAATACCAGACTGTTCGCATATTACCCCTGTGTGGCGTCACAGTCAATGTGTTTCACCACCAACAAACGGGCATGGTGTTGCACTATGTCACGCAATACAGCTCATACTGAGGTGAGTGAAGTTGGACCTCAGTTAACAGTTCACAGTTCACAATTCGAGAGGGACCAGTCATTATTTCGCGAAGATATACAAATTCATCTACAACTAATTAACTATTAGGCCTAGAGTGTTCATACTTGGTACAATTACAGTACTCGTCAAGGCCGACATTTTGATGTGAAAAATTTCCACTTCCGGTGATCAGGGGCGATGCCAGGAACTGAAGTTTGAACTGTTAACTGGCTCATAGCTCCAAAACTATTAGGCCTAGAGTGTTCATACTTGGTACAATTAGAGAACTCGAGAGGGACCAGTCATTATTTCGCGAAGATATACAAATTCATCTACAACTAATTAACTATTAGGCCTAGAGTGTTCATACTTGGTACAATTACAGTACTCGTCAAGGCCGACATTTTGATGTGAAAAATTTCGACTTCCGATTCTCAGGGGCGGCGCCAGGAACTGAAGTTTGAACTGTTAACTGGGCGCCGCGAACTGTTAACTGGCTCCATAGCGCCAAAACCATTAGTCCTAGAGTGTTCATACTTGGTACAATTACAGTACTCGTCAAGGCCGACATTTTGATGTGAAAAATTTCCACTTCCGGTGATCAGGGGCGACGCCAGGAACTGAAGTTTGAACTGTTAACTGGCTCATAGCTCCAAAACTATTAGGCCTAGAGTGTTCATTCTTCGTAGAATTAGAGAACTCGTCCAGGCCCACATTTTGATGTGAAAAATTTCCACATCCGATTCTCAGGGGCGGCGCCAGGAACTGAAGTTTGAACTGTTAACTGGGCGCCGCGAACTGTTAACTGGCTCCATAGCGCCAAAACCATTAGTCCTAGAGTGTTCATACTTGGTACAATTACAGTACTCGTCAAGGCCGACATTTTGATGAGAAAATTTCCACCGGAAGTTGAAATTTTTCACATCAAAATGTCGGCCTTGACGAGTACTGTAATTGTACCAAGTATGAGCACTCTATGACTAA
The DNA here is from genome assembly GCA_036873755.1 of Hanleya hanleyi. Taxonomy (NCBI): domain Eukaryota; kingdom Metazoa; phylum Mollusca; class Polyplacophora; order Lepidopleurida; family Hanleyidae; genus Hanleya; species Hanleya hanleyi. The sequence goes on from JAVTVY010031152.1 coordinate 6,968, forward strand.
TGGTTTTGGCGCTATGGAGCCAGTTAACAGTTCGCGGGGCCCAGTTAACAGTTCAAACTTCAGTTCCTGGCGTCGCCCCTGATCACCGGAAGTTGAAATTTTTCACATCAAAATGTCGGCCTTGACGAGTACTGTAATTGTACCAAGTATAAACACTCTAGGACTAATGGTTTTGATGCTATGGAGCCAGTTAACAGTTCGCGGCGCCCAGTTAACAGTTCAAACTTCAGTTCCTGGCGCCGCCCCTGAGAATCGGATGTGGAAATTTTTCACACCAAAATGTGGGCCTTGACGAGTTCTCTAATTCTACGAAGTATGAACACTCTAGGCCTAATAGTTTTGGAGCTTGAGCCAGTTAACAGTTCAAACTTCAGTTCCTGGCGTCGCCCCTGATCACCGGAAGTGGAAATTTTTCACATCAAAATGTCGGCCTTGACGAGTACTGTAATTGTACCAAGTATGAACACTCTAGGACTAATGGTTTTGGCGCTATGGAGCCAGTTAACAGTTCGCGGCGCCCAGTTAACAGTTCATACTGAGTGTTAGAGGCAAACAGTTGATGACATCTTATGTGAGCTGCCTCACCCAGACCTAGTGAATAACAGAGCGCAGCTTTTGTTCACCGATGACAGTCTCCAAAAAGCAAGAGATGCAGCATTTGAGTGTGCCTGGCACAGACACTGTTTATTTAAGTGATGGTTTCTCTGAGACTCTGTTTGATGCGACTGAGTGGACTTCAAAGTTATAAGCTTGGGGTTAGATGTCATGTGGGAGGTTTTCCCTACATTTTTTTCATTATTGAAAGCAGTTTGCATGTTTTCTTTTCAGATCAGAGTTAATGTCACGCGAGTCACAAGTTTTGTGTCACGCGAGTCACATCATTCCATGTACACCAAAATAAAGAGATACACTTCAAATTTCTTGAACATCTCAGTTGATGTTCTGGATATACCCCTCCAGTGTTACCTGTACCCCATTAATGACTTAGTCATAAAATCGGCCACAAATCTTAGCGTTTGTATGAACGGGTGAGAAGAGCGTCTTCGTGCCTGTCACGCGAGTCACGCACTTTGCTTTATTATTTCGGTACTTTCTTGATCTGCATTATTACCTTTGTTTCCTGTGTTGTAAGTGTCTTGGTTAAGATTGATATAAAATTATCACACTAACTGAAAAAAGTGAGTATTAAATATTTCTGAACAAAATAACTGAGTGACTATGTCACGCGAGTCACGGTGGAATGGCTGAGGGAACTATTGGTGTGCATTGTTTGTGTAGTAATATTGGTCATTCATGGTGCACTACATCAGCTTTTCCTTCTGGTTACAGGCGTGTTTGATTTACTCGTGTACACAGACAAGGACTTTGAGACGCCCGAGACATGGGGGGAGTCGGGACCACAGTTCATCACAAACTCTGAGGAGGTCCGACTACGCTCCTTCACCACTACCATACACAAAGTGGATGCCATGGTCGCCTACAAGAAAGATGACTGATGACCATTGCCCAACATGTATTGGGGAATGTTGACCAATCACTGGATGAAGACCTTTTCAGATGATTTGTGTGGCTGCAGAGATTGTATTGTGTGGTAATTTATTACACAGACAGAGGGAATCCAATCATTCCAAAACTGGTGATCAGTATGTGACCGACCTGACCAGGTCGTTACGTACTTGTCCAGTGTGTGACGTATGTGACCCTATGTGATATACGGAACTTCCTGCATTGGCCAGAACAGCCTTTCAAACGGTTCTATAAAACGCTTTAAAATAGTGTATGGGAAGCCCAATAATTCGCTTGAAACTCAGTGTTGTTGATGAATTCTTTCCAGAAAATTACGCCGAATATCCATACGAATTCACTGTCCAAATGGACAAACAGACTGACTTTTGACTGCTTTCATGCGAGACTGGACAAAGTCACATCTTAAGTCAGAGTACAGTATAGTGGCAAAAAGTTAATATACTGAGCAGTGTGACGTTGATATTGCCTGTTAACTAGCACAGTGGTTGCTTGGTACGAGAGATTGTGGTGAGATACTGACGTCAGATGATCTTGATGACCACATGTACATGTACATCAAATGGATAAGTGTATAGGTCGGTGCTAGAGAAATCTCTCTCATAGAATTCTAATATGCTTTTATAATTATTTTATTAACTGGCCCTCAAATTTGCCAGCATACTGGACGGAATCACCTCCTGGTGTAACAGTTGAGTTATGTGGCAATAGAACAGAGAAACAGTCATCCGGGTACTGTTCACCGATAATATCACTTTGATATGATTTCATCAGTTCTCCTCACCATCACAGTATAGGTTCATCAATGGTCCAGGTTGTCGATAGCTAGACTTATTTCCAGGGTTGTTTTAATGCTAAGTTGTCAGTCTAAATTAACTGTCGACTTGGGAGATCAATATTTTAATGGTATCGAATGAGTGTACCTTTGGGTTTGGAAATATAGGTATGTGTATGGTACAAATTTGTCTGTGCTCTTTGTCCAAGCACATTCATGAAATGTGTAAGCTTATATCTGACAGCAATATCCCATCAAAGGTCTCAAATTTCATGACGTTGTGATATGACTGAAATAGTGTTGAAAGGATGTTAAATCATATTCACTCACTCACCCCCAAATCGTATGTGTCATTACAGGATCTTGCATGTATTTAGTTCAATCTCCCAGTTGCACAAAATTCAAGTTAATCTTTTAACAAACAGCACCTTCCGGTGAATAAGACAACGTTTCACAGATGTTCTTTCATCCAGTCTCTTTCCTATCTCTTTAACCTAGGAAATATTTTTAATCAATGATAACGGACTATTATCAAACTGAAGTTGCCAAAATTATCATAAATATAAGCATAATGGTCCTTCTTGGAATAGTAGGATAATTTGATCCACATTTTCGTCATATTTATACCAGTTAACAATAGTTACAAAAAACATGTTAAAGCAACAGGGAAGAGAGTGAATGAACGAACCACTCTGAATTGCTGTCTCAATGCACGTGCTGGTACTATTGGCACAGCAGAGCACTACTGTCAAATAACTGACTTGAATTTTGTGCAAGTTGGGGGTTGAATTTGGCATTCAGAGAGAAAGCGGGGGGGAGTGGGGGGTGGTGATCACGGTCTCCTTTTGCCCCAAGCTTTATAGTTCATTTCATCTATCCTGTTTTATGGCTACACACTGTCTAGCATGTCTAGCCACAGAAACATCAGATATTTAATCACTGCGGCGTGTTATTCGTCTGAGCCATCCTAAAAGCCCCTACATCCAATGTGCCCTTCCACCCGCAGGGAAGAGACTTCATGATTGGTGGATGCTCTCATTAATGCAAGGCGGCAAGATTTTGTTAGCAACAAATACAATTGAGGAGTGTGAAAAGGAGAGGCTGCTCCCACCAAACACCGACTCAAGATGATGAGCTTTGCAAATCTGATGAGATATGGTGAAAATATGGTGGAAAACCTACTTGATTGGAAGGAGGGAATGTCTGACGGTGTACTTTTCTTTCGATCTATCCAACATTCGATGTATTACCTTGAATAATCGAATTGGAATTTGAGATACAGTGTTCTTGTCCAACATTACACTACATTACTGTGCTTCCCGATTCTGTACTTTTACACACACTGACAGTATTCCAAATAACTCAAGCTAGCACACCGAATGTTAGATAGATTGAAAGAAAAGTACACTCTCTGATGGATAAGGTCATTAATAACATGACATAATTAACATGACAGAACATGGACTCATTAATGAGATAAACAAAACATTAACTTCTTCCAATCCAGTAGTTTGTGCCCATGTCTACCGTATCTCTTCAGGGTTTACCAGATCTTGTGTTTAGCCATCCTCGCGAGCCATTGTATCGATCGATCTGTTGGGATCGATACACTGGCTTGGTTAGTTACCCATACGAGTTCTGGATATAAATAGAGCAAGGGGTTTCCCCTGAATAAACCCAATCAGTGAACGCGCTAAGCTAGTTGATTAGGCCAATCCGCTGCGAGGTACGAGATGAGACGGGTTTCAATTTCATCGCGGGGCCACACTGCTTTGATGTCAAGCGGAAATCGACATCGGAAGTCAAAGAAAAAACCGCAGGCTGGGGATACCGACAGGCTAATTCAAAACAAGTGCGGGGGATGAAATGTACGAGATTGTATAATAGTGGCATCGACTCAAGAACTCATTCGAATCACCAAAAATGTCCAGGTAAACCCTCTGCGAGGATTTAGGATTTACCTGGACTTGTGAAGATGGTGTTTAGCCTGTGTTTGACATGGGAGGCTGCACTGTTTTCAGCAAGGACATTTACGTTTCCTGTACCACACATTAATCAACTCCGATATCAGACGTAACCGCATCTCTTTTACTGCAAATCATTCAGTTTAGTCTGCAGTCACGTTCAAACAAACCGAGTCGCACCAGCCTGTTTCCATATCCGTTTTCTGGATTCCTTTCCCTTAGATTGGAGGGTCTGAATGTAGTGATACAGGGGAGATAACCTGTCAAAGTTACCCCCCTTGCTCCACCTGTAGCCTGACATCACTGCTGAAGAATTTGAGCCTGTTCCATCATAGAGTGTAGCACTGTTTAATACCATGGTTATATAAACTGATCTCTTCTAAAATTGACTAAGGTACTATCTCGTACTAGTTTATATATTGAAAATAGAAAATGAGCTAGCCATTCATCTTTCCCTATTCAAGCTTCGCATTTCTATTCCCCTGGCCAGGTTGACATGTTCCAGCAAAGTAATCTTTTGGGATACATATAGATCAAAGGAAACATGTGACAATGCTGCAGGCCTCTGATATATAGAGAAAGAGAGAAGGAACGAAACAGGAGTCCAGCAAAACGGCCGAATAACCACTAATAAAGAAATTTTGCCACCAAAAATTCACCCAAGTCTTCCTAATATATTAGTTAGTGCTCACGAACAGTTGTTCCGATCATATCCCGTTCTCAGCTCGAGTTTTTATCGATCTTTTCAAAGTCGTCCACTAGCCCTTTTTCCTGAGACAGGCGCCATTTTCAACCTAGAAACCGTGGCGCTAATATGGCACGTGATCGTCGATTTCGCTGTCATTCAGCTTGTCAAACAGGACTGAAAATCTATGTTATTGTTTGATTGGCTAGAACTTTAAGGTCAAGCGAATACGTAGCGACCTCTGGCGAACGATCTAGGTCAAACCACGCCCCCGGAGCAGTTAAAAATGGCGCCTGTCTCAGGAAAAAGGGCTAGTGGACGACTTTGAAAAGATCGATAAAAACTTGAGCTGAGAACGGGATATGATCGGAACAACTGTTCGTGAGCACTAACTAATATATTAGGAAGACTTGGGTGAATTTTTGGTGGCAAAATTTCTTTATTAGTGGTTATTCGGCCGTTTTGCTGGACTCCTGTTTCGTTCCTTCTCTCTTTCTCTATATATCAGAGGCCTGCAGCATTGTCACATGTTTCCTATGATATAGATGATGCAATACAGGAAACTCGTGACAACAGAAAGTCCTCATCAATACATAGACTCGTACCTAGCCCTCAACTCACACGCACCGTTGGGGTCTAGTCAGCGACAGGCATTTTGTATTTTCTGATTGGCTGAATTACCGGTCTAAATCTAGACCGGTAAATATACCAATGTCAATATGTGTTGTTGTTGTTCGTGTGTATCTAGTGACCAGTGCTCGTCTATGGTGCGATAAAGGGCCTTGAGCGCTACGGCCACCAATCCACCAAGTATTATATAGATCCTTGGTAAGATTTGATGAGCGATGAGCGATTATGGTATGTTTCCTAAATAAAGCCCTCGCTTCTACGACTACCGCAAGACAGTACATCTTCTGAAAATTTATGACCTACCACAAGGTTCTTAGCGTGACATGTACATGGGAATTTGCAGCATTTCTGTTCTTCATTCACTACATAGTACTGTTCACAAGCTCTATGATATCATGGAGCTAAAATAGATGGAGGCACAGCTCCGTCAGATCAAAGTGTACCATGTGCGTGACCGCCTCAGTGGGATTCCAACGGATTAGCAAAGGGATTAAGACAGACTCGGTCTTGCTCGGCAATTATCGGTTTTACGCGCACGAGTCGTAGTAACATTATCGCGACCACGTAAAGAGATAGTGTATTGTGAATGTGAATTGATACTCAACCTCCCGCTGTTGGTAATATCACCAAGGCTTGTGGCATTACACAACTGAACAGATCATTTATTCGGGCAGTATGTTAACTATGATCTGTTAACTATTTTAGCTTCATGATGATATGTACTTTGTTGCTAACATTATGCAAGTTTTGTTGTTAAAAAAATACAACTGAACGTTGAACTTGTAGGCCTACTCGTTTGAAGCAGCAGATATTATAAATTTAGTTCACCTATATTCTGCACTGAAGATCAACCACTGAAACGCGGAAAACAACGAATTACGTCAATTATACCGTATTTTCGCCTGCATGTTGTCTGATCGTACTATTCTTGTTTATCTGATGATGCTAATCAATAATGATCTTGTGAACTTTGGGATAGGTCATAAATTTTCTGAAGATGTACCATTTTGCGGAGAATACCATGGGCCAATCACTGTGCAGTGCTGATTTAAAATGCCTGTCGATAACTAGTCTCCATGGAGCGATAGCGAATTGGAGCTGGGTACGAGTCTAATCAATACATGGCCAGTACACACAATATAACATGGATCTGTATGAAGTAGACACACCTACCTTAAATACACATACAGAACAGTCAAGGTGCTGTTTTCACTCAAACCAATATTTTGAGTGAAACAAAACAAAATCAACACATTACAGTTTGTGTACATACAAGTTTATTTTATCATGCATGCCTAATAAAAGGGTATTTTAAATATATTCTGCTTCCTCTCAGTTATTTCCGTATTAATTAATTCTTTATCAATTGTTCGTTACCAAGTTTTCTCTGTCTGTATTCATTGTATCATCTCCCATTCCATGCTGACCAGTGTTGTCGTCGTTCTTGTTGTTGTGGTTGTTCTCTCGAGTTCAGTAGTGTTCACCCGGACAGATGAATGCTTACATCATTGTCACCAGTGGAGCCTAACGCAGCCTTAAACTACACTACTATAATAACACAGCCAGCTGCCTAGAGATCAAGACTCTATTTCCATTATTTCACATTTGCCCCTATCTAATCATCCATGGGAATGCCTCGTAAGCACCAGCTTTATAAAATGTCATTTTTATTCCAACGGATTACATAGGCTACTTGTGTGATCCACTGTCCTGTTTGGTAAACTAAGCTCTGCCCCGCCCCTAACCCCCTTATCAATCTTCAACTTTTGGATGTTATTGTACAACTAACGCAATTTCAAGCCGAAATGGACAACCCCTCTGCTCCAAGAAATTATTTTAATATTATATTATTTTTATAGGTAAGGCAAGGTCATCCCCCCCCCCCCCCCCGAAATCATAATTTCAAAATAGCCTATAGTTCTATATTCTCTAGGCCCTATAATAGGCTATATGCATACAATGATGTATCTATTCCGATTATTTGAGGCCAGTTCAATTGCAGTAGTAACATATCAAACGACGATGTTATGGAGGACAAATATGATAAACTTGATGGAAATGATAGCGATTATAAATTTACTCAACATTAACTTTGCCATAAGATATTAAATTCCACCCACCATATTCCAACCTGCTCCCTACCAGACTGTTTGTATGCTCCCATTTCTCTGTCGTTCATTACCACGGGGCCTCCCTTCACCAGGCGAGTGTTGTGGACGTTAGTACGGCCGCACAACGACAACTCTGGTAGGGGAGGCCCCGGGTCACCAAGCCGAACCCCCGGCACTGTGAACAGTGATAGCGGGGCCGCTGCCGGCTAGGATCTCCAAGGCCAGGTTGTTGGTCCTAGAATACGAACATTCCAGGTGACTACGAAGTAAGCATTGACCTGACGGGTGAATATTGCTGATCTCGTGACAACACCCACTTCCAGTCCGTCATGGTGAAGACTGGTCGGGTGACCGCTCCGTACAAATTGTACACGAACGGGGGAAAGCTGCTCGTTGAATCCGACTTGACTGGGTTGTCTACGGTATTTATAGGTAGACGAATCTAGGGGCGTTCCCAGTGACATCATTGTATGTACAGATACAAACTTGTAATGTGTCGAAAATAGATTTGCTGACAACGCAGTGAGGCCCCCGAGGAGTACTGAAGAATACATCGCTGCTTTAAATTGTTAATCGCCAAACCGGCTCAGTTCGTCTGTGAACTCATACACTGATCACAAGGAACACGTGGAAGCGTATCTTTGTTTTATTTTATTTATACGAATCACCAAAGCATCAAGGATTGTAAAAATATATAGATAACCTCATGGAATGCGACAAATGAAAGGGGTTTTCCAAACATGGCGTCACCAGCCGGTGTGAGCGACGTAGGTTGTGTGTTTTTCCCCCTCCTGACTAGAAAAAAAACAAGTATGGTTTCCATCATCAGTTTTTATTTATATGAATCCCCAAAGCAGGAGTGTAAAAATATATAGTTTACCCTATCTACGGTACCCATGGAAAAATCTCAGAGCCATTATTATAACCATATGCGGAAATTAATATTTTTGCAAAATTTATTCCGTCCAGTGAATATTTATTCCGTATCCAGGAACGTTCCCAGTGACATCATTGCATATACAGATACAAACTTGTAATGTGTCGAAAATAGATTTGCTGACAACGCAGAGTGAGGCTGCTGATGAGTACGGAAGCGTATTAGTGCCAGTGTGAAAAAAAAAAATCCGAGATTTATCTCCTAATTAGGACTTATTATCTCCTAATTAGGAGATAATTATCTCCTAATTAGGAGATAATTATCTCCTAATTAGGAGATAAATCTCGGAATTTTTTTTTTCACACTGGCACTAATACGCTTCCGTAGATGAGTACTGAAGAATACATCGCTGTTTTAAATTGTTATTCGCCAAACCTGCTCAGTTTGTCTGTGAACTCATACACTGATCAAAAGGAACACGTGAAAGCGTATCTTTGTTTATGGAATTTGTTTCGATGTATATCCCATATTTTTGCTTTTTACCCCTCGGCCATTTTGACCTCGGGATATTGTCGCCATGTACGTCCGTCCGTCCGTCCGTTACCGCATTTTAGGCAAAACCGATTGAGACACAAGTAGTAGGGAAAGACTCGAAAAGGTAACATTGACCTCTTTGCACTTAAACTTGAGGGGTAACTCGTGATTTCCCTAAACAATCCGACAGGGGGCGCCACCAGCTCAAGGCATGCACTGACATGTTATGGATTGCATCAGCCTTGGCTGTGTGCCAAGTGTTGACGACTATAGTTCGGTTAACCTTTGACCTTTGTATTCTTCCGCGGTGATGCGGTCATGTCTGGCGGTGATGCGGTCGCCTCCGCGGAGAAAAAGTAGTCCCCAGAATTCAAACACACTGCATGGTCCGATTGGGTCGTATGAGGTATCATTGTGAAGCTTAGGTGAGGGGGCATCTGATGGGCTGGGTGTGGGGTTGAAATAGCGTCATTCTGCGCATGCGCGGTGGACCAAGGGTATGGAAATAGACGTTTTGGGGCCTAGGGGAGTCACTATTGGTCCGATGGGGTCGAGTGAGGTATCCTTGTAAAACCTATGTGAGGGGGCATACGATGGGCTGGGTGTGGGGTTGAAATAGCGTCATTCTGCGCATGCGCGGTCGAGTGAGGTATCAATGTGAAGCATTCGTAAAGGGGCATCTGATGGGCTGGGTGCGGGGTTGGAATAGCGTCATTCTGCGCATGCGCGGTGGACCAAGGGTATGGAAATAGACGTTTTGGAGCTAGGGGAGTCACTATTGGTCCGATGGGGTCGAGTGAGGTATCATTGTAAAACCTATGTGAGGGGGCATCCGATGGGCTGGGTGTGGGGTTGAAATATCGTCATTCTGCGCATGCGCGGTGGACCAAGGGTATGGAAATAGACGTTTTGGGATCTAGGGGAGCCCCTAATGGGCCGATGGAGTCGTATGAGGTATCAATGGGAAGCACACATGAGGGGGCATCCGACGGGTGGGTGTGGGGTTGGAATATCGGCATTCTGCGCATGCGCAGACAGGGAATTGTGGGAAAAGGGTATGAAGCTAGACGTTTTGGTATCTAGGGAAGCCCCTAATGGGCCTATGGAGTCGTATGAGGTATCAATGTGAAGCACACATCAGGGGGCATCCCCCCTGGGCCAGTGTCTCGGCCGTGGTCACCAGTCTGCGCATGCGCAGACAGGGAATTGTGGGTAAAGGGTATGGAGATAGACGTTTTGGGATCTAGGTAAGCCCCTAGTGGGCCGATGGGGTCAAGTGAGGTATCAATGTGAAGCACACATGAGGGGGCATCTGACTGGACTAGTGGCTTGGGCGTTGTCACCATTCTGCGCATGCGCAGACAGGGAATTGTGGGTAAAGGGTATGGAGATAGACGTTTTGGGATCTAGGTAAGCCCCTAGTGGGCCGATGGGGTCAAGTGAGGTATCAATGTGAAGCACACATAAGGGGGCATCTGACTGGACTAGTGGCTTGGGCGTTGTCACCATTCTGCGCATGCGCAGACAGGGAATTGTGGGAAAAGGGTATGGCCATAGACATTTTGGGATCTATTTGGGCCACTATGGGTCCTATGGAGCCGTATGAGGTATCCATGTGAAGCATTCGAGAAGGCGTGGGTGGGTGACACGTGGAACTGACGTCATTCTGAGTATGAAAATAGACGTTTTGGGGCCTAGGGGAGCCCCTAATGGTCCGCTGGAGTCGAGTGAGGTATCCATGTGAAGCACACATGAGGGAGCAGCCGCCTGGACTAGTGGGTCGTCCGTGTTCAACATTCTGCGCATGCGCAGACAGGGAATTGTGGGAAAAGGGTATGGAAATTCGGGTCTAGGTGGGCCACTCGTGGTCCTATGGAGTCGTATGAGGTATCGTTGTGAAGCATTCGTGAAGGAGCATCCGCCTGGATAAGTGTGTTGTACGTGTTCAACATTCTGCGCATGTGCAAACAGGGAATTGTGGGAAAATTGGTCCGATCGAGTCAAGTGAGGTATCAATGTGAAGCACACGTGAGGGAGCATCCGACTGGGTGGATGTGGGCGTAGGAATATCGCCATTCTGCGCATGCGCAGGCAGGCTTCAGTATGGAAATAGACATTTTGTGGCCGATATGGACCACTAGTGGTCCAAGTGGGTCGTGGGAGGTGTCAAAGTGAAGCTTGTGTGGGGTAGAGTCAGAATGGCATGTTTTTTATTGCAAGTCGCATCAATCTGCGCACGCACGGTTGGGTGTAGTAAGTAAAGTGGCCATTTTCATGGTGCGTCGGGGTGTGTTTGTGGTAGAGAGGACCCATTCTTGGTCCGAATGGGTCGTGGGATGTGTCATTTCGTAGCTCTCGGGGTGTAGACCCCGGTTTGTGGGCTGTCCACGTCATCTGTGACGTCATCGGTGACGTCATCAGTAGGAGTAGTATCGAAAGTGGGCATCTTGGGGAAGTGAAGGAAGATGTTTAGGGTAGAGAGGGACCATCCTTGGTCCTAATATGTCGTGTGGGGTGTCATCTTGTAGTTCTCTGCATGTAGACGCAACTACACACTTGGTGGTCGCATCGTTCATGAATACTACATATGACTTGATACTGTGAACTTTAACTGTAAAGTCAGGATGGCCGAGTGGTCTAAGGCGCCAGTCCTGAGTAGGTTCTCTGACAGAACGTACACGTGCACCTCATCAATCCATATGCATTGGTCGGCTGATGAGGGACACATGTTCATCCCTATATTTATGCCCCCCTCTAACTAGAGGGGGGCATATAGCGATCGCTTTGTCCGTCCGTCCGTCTGTCCGTCCGTCTGTCCGTCTGTCCGTCCGTCCGTCCGTCCGTCCGGGCGTCCGTATTGCTTGTCCGCGCGATATCTCGGTTAATAATTGATGGACAGGATTGAAACTTGCATGGAATGTGGCCAGTGGCTCATAGTTGTGCAGCGTAGAGTTTTTTCCGAGTTCCGGTATCATTTTCAAGAGTTATGGCCCGTTTTCTGAAATCTCTGTGAATGGGACTTGTCCGCGCTGGATCTTGGTTAATATTGTATGAACAAGTATGAAATTTGCATGACATGTGGTCAGTGCCCCACAGTTGTGCAGCGTAAAGTTTCTGCCCATTCCGCCAATATTTTCAAGAGTTATGGCCCTTTGTTCCTGAAATCTCCGTGAATTGGGACTTGTCCGGGCTGGATCTTGGTTAATATTGTATGGACAATTATGAAATTTGCAGGGTATGTGGCCAGTGCCCTGTAGTTGTGCAGCGTGAAGTTTCTTCGCGTTTCGCATATATTTTCAAGAGTTATGGCCCTTTGTTCATCAAGTCTTTGTGAATTGGGACTTGTCCAGGCTGGATCTCGGTTAATATTGTATGGACAAGTATGGAATTTGCAGGATATGTGGTGAGTGCCCTGTAGTTGTGCAGTGCGAAGTTTCTCCGCGTTTCGCGTATATTTCAAGAGTGATGGCCCTTTTGTTCTTGAAATCTTTGTTAATTGGGACTTGTCCGGGCTGGATCTCGGTTAATATTGTATGGACAATTATGGAATTTGCATGATATGTGGTCAGTACCCCATAGTTGTGCAGCGTGAAGTTTCTCTGCTTTCGGTTATATTTTCAAGAGTTATGGCCTTTTGTTCATCAAACCTAAATGAATGGGATATATTTATTTGTCCAAAGCACATTCCAAAGTAGATCACATAGGTCCTGAAGTATGAAATTGCCCCAAAAAGAGTGAATTGGATGCAAAATTCAAAGTTCACGATCGCTTCATAATTTCACCACAATATACTCCCAAGGAATGTAGGTCTCATAACCAGGTCACATTTTTGAATTTGGCGAAAGTCCCGGGTGGAATATGTACATGTATTATGCGAGGCATGCCGAAAAAAGTGACTGAAACAGAATTTTTATAATTAGCCAAATTAGGCCTCCACAGACCAATACAAAACAGAACAATGGTGGAGCAGTGTCGGATTAAAGCGGAAGGGGGGCATACAATTGAGCAATCTCTGATTGCTTCCTTGCTGCGTTATAGACACCACCACCAATACCACCACCGGGCGTTGACGGGCGTCCCGTGTGGCAGAGCTCTTGGATCGGAGCTCTTGGAGCTCAAAGCTTGTGGAGCTCAGAGCTCGGAAATGATGTCGCCGCATGCATGCGCGCGTACCTGTGCTGCACCCTGCACCTTGGTGTACCGAATGCGACGTGGGAAGTGTCATCTTGCAGTTCTCGGGGTGTAGACTCCATTTGAGGGATGTCCAAAGCATCTGTGACGTCATCGGTGACATCATCAGTACGAGTAGTAGCGAAAGTAGGCATTTTGGGGCAGTGAAGGAAGGTATTTGGGATAGAGATGGACTATCCATATATGTCATGCAATATACTATATCTTTGCTGTATTATACCATATCTGTCTCGCATCATACCAAATCTGTTCTGTATTATACCAATTCAGTGCTGTATTATACAGTATCTGTCCTGTATTATATCAAATCTGTGCTGTATTATACCATATCTGTCATATATTCTGTATTATACAACCGCATAGCAGTTGTCATGAATAACAACAAGTTCAGCAATGTTCATACAGTTTATTATCCCCAATGTTACATCATACCTAGGCTGGGGGAGCCGCCCTAGGTATGTTTAGTATGTTCATAATAAAACAAATTGAAATATCAAACACCATGTTTTATTATTTAACGCACCGTCACATTAGGTACAAGTGTTTACTGAGCTCAAGTCAACGACCAGCATGTAGACATATAGAGTCTGTACGGCATGTTATGGTATTCATCAGTGCACGGGTGACGCGTTCAACCGATGGGTTGGTCGGTCAGCTTGGTCGGTCAGCTTGGTCACGAAAAACGTAACATTGGTGACCCTCTCCACTATCCACTTGGTGTTGGGGCGTTGTCGTTGGGCCCATTCCAAGGAATCCACGGTGTCCAGTTTCTCCAGCATCGTCTCTAGTAAACGGTTGGTCAAATACCCGGATGTTACTGCTCGGGTAAAAGTATCGGACTTGGTCTGTCTCCTTATGCTTCAGCACATAACCAAACGCCAGATTTAATTTGAAGGACGTAGCTTGGTCATTGAAGATGGCTTCCACGTAGCTGCGTAGACGGGCGAGGTCGGTCAGTCGGAAATTGTAGATATCTTGAATAGGGCGATGACGGTGGAAACAGTGCCGTATCATGGTCCAATGGCGCCGATAGATGTCGCTCACTGGATGGTGTTCGTGTAACAGATCGCTAGGAACATGTATGGGTTCGTTACACACATACGCGGTGCACCCACACCCTAGGGTACAGGGTGCACCGCGTATGTGTGTGTGTGTGTGTGTGTGCCTGCGTACGATGACGTCACTTCCGAGTAGCGCAGGATCAAAGGTTACTTCCCTGGGTACTGTAGTTTTACATCCGGGTCCTCATCTGACATCCGGGTCCTCATCTTACATCCGGGTTTTTCCATGTTTACTGTCACGTGACCGGAACTGGAAGACTCACTCACTCACACACTCACCGTCGTTAGTGCGTCCATGCGTTAAGACGGGCGTTGGGGACGCCTCAAAGATGTTGGGAAAGCCTCTCCGAGTTCCAAGAGCTCCGGAGCTCCGAGCTCCAAGCGCTCCGGAGCTCCGAGCTCCGAGTTCCAAGAGCTCCGGAGCTCCGAGCTCCGAGTTCCAAGATGTAAAATCCACAGTCCACACATACACACACACACACGCCCGCGTTGTGCGGCTCAGTCGTACACCACTGCACCAGTCTCGGTCCTCGACTTGGGGTAGTTGAACTGAGTGTGCTAAACATAGATCACCAGCTAGCGTGCTATAAAAGGGAAGCGGCCTGGCCGTTTCATCAGACACTCTGTCAACCACCAAGATGTTCACTTGTACTACGTGCTCGAAAGCATTCACTCGTCTGCACGACTTGCGCCGCTATGGGGCTACCAAGCACGAAGGAACCGCCCGGCATAGCTGTACGATATGTACACTGTCGTTTCAGCGCCCGGATCATTTACAGCGCCACAAACGTGCACGCCATGAAGTACCCAAGCATCCATGCGAAGAATGTGGTCGGCTTTTCAAACTGACCAGTCAGTTGCTGCGACACCAACGCACACGACACCCTGTTCTGCAGTCACGTTTGCAGGTAGAAGAGTCCGTAGGCACCAGTATTGAGACAGCGGGAACTCCCACCCATTGCACGAGGGCTGATGATGATGTCGCGCTAATTCAACAATCAAATTCCGACGACAAGACATTGGGCCAGATTTTGTACGACGAGGAGAGCAAAATACACTTCGTGGACGAACCCATACATGTTCCTAGCGATCTGTTACACGAACACCATCCAGTGAGCGACATCCATCGGCGACATTGGCCCATGATCCGGCACTGTTTCTACTGTCATCGCCCCATTCAAGATATCTACAATTTCCGACTGACCAACCTCGCCCGCCTACGCAGCTACGTGGCAGCCATCTTCAACGATCAAACTACGGCCTTCAAGTTGAATCTGGCGTTTGGTTATGTGCTGCAGCGTAAGGACACAGGCCAAGCCCAATATTTTTACCCGAGCAGTAACATCCGGGTATTTGAGCAACCGTTTATCCTCATTAACCGGACGTCGCTAGAGGCAATGCTGGAGAAACTGGACACTGTGGATCCCTTAGAATGGGCCCAACAACAACGCCCCAACACACAATGGGTCGTAGAGAGGGTGACCAATGTCACGTTTTTCGTTACCAAGCTGACCGACCACCCCCATCGGCTGAATGTGTCACCCATGCACTGATGAATACCATAACATGCAGTACATACTCTATATGCCTGGTCCTCGACTTGGGATAATTGAACTGAGTATGCTAAAAATAGATCACCAGCTAGCGTACTATAAAAGGGAAGCGGCCTGGCCGTTTCATCAGACACTCTGTCAAACACCAAGATGTTCACTTGCACAACTTGCCAGAAGCAGTTTACTCGTCCAGAAAGTTTACGACGTCACGAGGCCTCCACCCACAACGATGCATGGTATACTTGTATAATCTGCGCACGGTCATTCAATCGGGAGGATAATTTACTACGCCACGAGAGAGCACTCCACGGGGGTGCGACGGTACAATGTAACGATTGTGGTCGACTCTTCAAACGACCCAGTCGGTTAAGACAGCACCAACGTTTGATTCATGCCCCGTCTCTACGGTTTGGGCGACAACTTTCCACTAAAGAGGAGCCGCGGAAGGTCAGACCCAGTGAAGATGAACCCGGGGAGACGAACGCCACTGGTGATGCGATGACGAAGAGCCCGCCTATACCCACAGTCCAGGAGGGCCTGGATATCCAACCGGATCCCCGCGTTACGGTTTCGAGTCATACGCCTGACAACATCGAACATTTTTTGGAAGATGCAGTGGAAGCTCCTAGCGATCTGTTACAGGACGCCCATCCAGTGAGTGACATCTATCGGCGCCATTGGACCATGATACGGCACTGTTTCCACCGTCATCGCCCTATTCAAGATATCTACAATTTCCGACTGACCGACCTCGCCCGTCTACGCAGCTACGTGGAAGCCATCTTCAATGACCAAGCTACGTCCTTCAAATTAAATCTGGCGTTTGGTTATGTGCTGCAGCATAAGGAGACAGATAAAGTCCGATACTTTTACCCGAGCAGTAACATCTGGGTATTTGACCAACCGTTTACCATCATTAACCGGGCGTCGCTAGAGACGATGCTGGAGAAACTGGCCACCGTGGATCCCTTGGAATGGGCCCAACAACAACGCCCCAACACCAAGTGGATAGTGGAGAGGGTCACCAATGTTACGTTTTTCGTGACCAAGCTGACCGACCAACCCATCGGTTGAACGCGTCACTCGTGCACTGATGAATACCATAACATGCCGTACAGACTCTATATGTCTACATGCTGGTCGTTGACTTGAGCTCAGTAAACACTTGTACCTAATGTGACGGTGCGTTAAATAATAAAACATGGTGTTTGATATTTCAATTTGTTTTATTATGAACATACTAAACATACCTAGGGCAGCTCCCCCAGCCTAGGTATGATGTAACATTGAGGATAATAAACTGCATGAACATTGCTGAACTTGTTGTTATTCATGACAACTGCTATGCGGTTGTATAATACAGAATATATGACAGATATGGTATAATACAGCACAGATTTGATATAATACAGGACAGATACTGTATAATACAGCACTGAATTGGTATAATACAGAACAGATTTGGTATGATGCGAGACAGATATGGTATAATACAGCAAAGATATAGTATATTGCATGACATATATGGATAGTCCATCTCTATCCCAAATACCTTCCTTCACTGCCCCAAAATGCCTACTTTCGCTACTACTCGTACTGATGATGTCACCGATGACGTCACAGATGCTTTGGACATCCCTCAAATGGAGTCTACACCCCGAGAACTGCAAGATGACACTTCCCACGTCGCATTCGGTACACCAAGGTGCAGGGTGCAACACAGGTACGCGCGCATGCATGCGGCGACATCATTTCCGAGCTCTGAGCTCCACAAGCTTTGAGCTCCAAGAGCTCCGATCCAAGAGCTCTGCCACACGGGACGCCCGTCAACGCCCGGTGGTGATATTGGTGGTGGTGTCTATAAATATAGGAATGAACATGTGTCCCTCATCAGCCGACCAATACATATGGATTGATGAGGTGCACGTGTACGTTCTGTCACCAACCTACTCAGGACTGGCGCCTTAGACCACTCGGCCTTCCTGACTTTACAGTTAAAGTTCACAGTATCAAGTCATATGTAGTATTCATGAACGATGCGACCACCAAGTGTGTAGTTGCGTCTACATGCAGAGAACTACAAGATGACACCCCACACGACATATTAGGACCAAGGATGGTCCCTCTCTACCCTAAACATCTTCCTTCACTTCCCCAAGATGCCCACTTTCGATACTACTCCTACTGATGACGTCACCGATGACGTCACAGATGACGTGGACAGCCCACAAACCGGGGTCTACACCCCGAGAGCTACGAAATGACACATCCCACGACCCATTCGGACCAAGAATGGGTCCTCTCTACCACAAACACACACCGACGCACCATGAAAATGGCCACTTTACTTACTACACCCAACCGTGCGTGCGCAGATTGATGCGACTTGCAATAAAAAACATGCCATTCTGACTACCCCACACAAGCTTCACTTTGACACCTCCCACGACCCACTTGGACCACTAGTGGTCCATATCGGCCACAAAATGTCTATTTCCATACTAAAGCCTGCCTGCGCATGCGCAGAATTGCGATATTCCTACGCCCACATCCACCCAGTCGGATGCTCCCTCGCGTGTGCTTCACATTGATACCTCACTTGACTCGATCGGACCAATAATGGCCCACCTAAACACCAAAACGTTCCTTCCAAAGCACTTTTCCCACAATTTCCTATCTGCACATGCGCAGAATGTTGAACACGTACAACACACTTATCCAGGCGGATGCTCCTTCACGAATGCTTCACAACGATACCTCATACGACTCCATAGGACCACGAGTGGCCCACCTAGACCCGAAAACGTCTATTTTCATACCCTTTTCCCACAATTCCCTGTCTGCGTGACGAGGAGAGCAAAATACACTTCGTGGACGAACCCATACATGTTCCTAGCGATCTGTTACACGAACACCATCCAGTGAGCGACATCCATCGGCGACATTGGCCCATGATCCGGCACTGTTTCTACTGTCATCGCCCCATTCAAGATATCTACAATTTCCGACTGACCAACCTCGCCCGCCTACGCAGCTACGTGGCAGCCATCTTCAACGATCAAACTACGGCCTTCAAGTTGAATCTGGCGTTTGGTTATGTGCTGCAGCGTAAGGACACAGACCAAGCCCAATATTTTTACCCGAGCAGTAACATCCGGGTATTTGAGCAACCGTTTATCCTCATTAACCGGACGTCGCTAGAGGCAATGCTGGAGAAACTGGACACTGTGGATCCCTTAGAATGGGCCCAACAACAACGCCCCAACACACAATGGGTCGTAGAGAGGGTGACCAATGTCACGTTTTTCGTTACCAAGCTGACCGACCACCCCCATCGGCTGAATGTGTCACCCATGCACTGATGAATACCATAACATGCAGTACATACTCTATATGCCTGGTCCTCGACTTGGGATAATTGAACTGAGTATGCTAAAAATAGATCACCAGCTAGCGTACTATAAAAGGGAAGCGGCCTGGCCGTTTCATCAGACACTCTGTCAAACACCAAGATGTTCACTTGCACAACTTGCCAGAAGCAGTTTACTCGTCCAGAAAGTTTACGACGTCACGAGGCCTCCACCCACAACGATGCATGGTATACTTGTATAATCTGCGCACGGTCATTCAATCGGGAGGATAATTTACTACGCCACGAGAGAGCACTCCACGGGGGTGCGACGGTACAATGTAACGATTGTGGTCGACTCTTCAAACGACCCAGTCGGTTAAGACAGCACCAACGTTTGATTCATGCCCCGTCTCTACGGTTTGGGCGACAACTTTCCACTAAAGAGGAGCCGCGGAAGGTCAGACCCAGTGAAGATGAACCCGGGGAGACGAACGCCACTGGTGATGCGATGACGAAGAGCCCGCCTATACCCACAGTCCAGGAGGGCCTGGATATCCAACCGGATCCCCGCGTTACGGTTTCGAGTCATACGCCTGACAACATCGAACATTTTTTGGAAGATGCAGTGGAAGCTCCTAGCGATCTGTTACAGGACGCCCATCCAGTGAGTGACATCTATCGGCGCCATTGGACCATGATACGGCACTGTTTCCACCGTCATCGCCCTATTCAAGATATCTACAATTTCCGACTGACCGACCTCGCCCGTCTACGCAGCTACGTGGAAGCCATCTTCAATGACCAAGCTACGTCCTTCAAATTAAATCTGGCGTTTGGTTATGTGCTGCAGCATAAGGAGACAGATAAAGTCCGATACTTTTACCCGAGCAGTAACATCTGGGTATTTGACCAACCGTTTACCATCATTAACCGGGCGTCGCTAGAGACGATGCTGGAGAAACTGGCCACCGTGGATCCCTTGGAATGGGCCCAACAACAACGCCCCAACACCAAGTGGATAGTGGAGAGGGTCACCAATGTTACGTTTTTCGTGACCAAGCTGACCGACCAACCCATCGGTTGAACGCGTCACTCGTGCACTGATGAATACCATAACATGCCGTACAGACTCTATATGTCTACATGCTGGTCGTTGACTTGAGCTCAGTAAACACTTGTACCTAATGTGACGGTGCGTTAAATAATAAAACATGGTGTTTGATATTTCAATTTGTTTTATTATGAACATACTAAACATACCTAGGGCGGCTCCCCCAGCCTAGGTATGATGTAACATTGGGGATAATAAACTGTATGAACATTGCTGAACTTGTTGTTATTCATGACAACTGCTATGCGGTTGTATAATACAGAATATATGACAGATATGGTATAATACAGCACAGATTTGATATAATACAGGACAGATACTGTATAATACAGCACTGAATTGGTATAATACAGAACAGATTTGGTATGATGCGAGACAGATATGGTATAATACAGCAAAGATATAGTATATTGCATGACATATATGGATAGTCCATCTCTATCCCAAATACCTTCCTTCACTGCCCCAAAATGCCTACTTTCGCTACTACTCGTACTGATGATGTCACCGATGACGTCACAGATGCTTTGGACATCCCTCAAATGGAGTCTACACCCCGAGAACTGCAAGATGACACTTCCCACGTCGCATTCGGTACACCAAGGTGCAGGGTGCAACACAGGTACGCGCGCATGCATGCGGCGACATCATTTCCGAGCTCTGAGCTCCACAAGCTTTGAGCTCCAAGAGCTCCGATCCAAGAGCTCTGCCACACGGGACGCCCGTCAACGCCCGGTGGTGATATTGGTGGTGGTGTCTATAAATATAGGAATGAACATGTGTCCCTCATCAGCCGACCAATACATATGGATTGATGAGGTGCACGTGTACGTTCTGTCAGAGAACCTACTCAGGACTGGCGCCTTAGACCACTCGGCCTTCCTGACTTTACAGTTAAAGTTCACAGTATCAAGTCATATGTAGTATTCATGAACGATGCGACCACCAAGTGTGTAGTTGCGTCTACATGCAGAGAACTACAAGATGACACCCCACACGACATATTAGGACCAAGGATGGTCCCTCTCTACCCTAAACATCTTCCTTCACTTCCCCAAGATGCCCACTTTCGATACTACTCCTACTGATGACGTCACCGATGACGTCACAGATGACGTGGACAGCCCACAAACCGGGGTCTACACCCCGAGAGCTACGAAATGACACATCCCACGACCCATTCGGACCAAGAATGGGTCCTCTCTACCACAAACACACACCGACGCACCATGAAAATGGCCACTTTACTTACTACACCCAACCGTGCGTGCGCAGATTGATGCGACTTGCAATAAAAAACATGCCATTCTGACTACCCCACACAAGCTTCACTTTGACACCTCCCACGACCCACTTGGACCACTAGTGGTCCATATCGGCCACAAAATGTCTATTTCCATACTAAAGCCTGCCTGCGCATGCGCAGAATTGCGATATTCCTACGCCCACATCCACCCAGTCGGATGCTCCCTCGCGTGTGCTTCACATTGATACCTCACTTGACTCGATCGGACCAATAATGGCCCACCTAAACACCAAAACGTTCCTTCCAAAGCACTTTTCCCACAATTTCCTGTCTGCACATGCGCAGAATGTTGAACACGTACAACACACTTATCCAGGCGGATGCTCCTTCACGAATGCTTCACAACGATACCTCATACCACTCCATAGGACCACGAGTGGCCCACCTAGACCCGAAAACGTCTATTTCCATACCCTTTTCCCACAATTCCCTGTCTGCGCATGCGCAGAATGTTGAACACGGACGACCCACTAGTCCAGGCGGCTGCTCCCTCATGTGTGCTTCACATGGATACCTCACTCGACTCCAGCGGACCATTAGGGGCTCCCCTAGGCCCCTAAACGTCTATTTTCATACTCTTGGTCTACTGCGCATGCGCAGAATGACGTCAGTTCCACGTGTCACCCACCCACGCCTTCACGAATGCTTCACATGGATACCTCATACGGCTCCATAGGACCCATAGTGGCCCAAATAGATCCCAAAATGTCTATGGCCATACCCTTTTCCCACAATTCCCTGTCTGCGCATGCGCAGAATGGTGACAACGCCCAAGCCACTAGTCTAGTCAGATGCCCACTCATGTGTGCTTCACATTGATACCTCACTTGACCCCATCGGCCCACTAGGGGCTTACCTAGATCCCAAAACGTCTATCTCCATACCCTTTACCCACAATTCCCTGTCTGCGCTTTCGCAGACTGGTGACCACGGCCGAGACACTAGTCCAGGGGGATGCCCTCTGATGTGTGCTTCACATTGATACCTCATACGACTCCATAGGCCCATTAGGGGCTTCCCTGGATCCCAAAACGTCTAGCTCCATACCCTTTTCCCACAATTCCCTGTTTGCGCATGCGCAGAATGCCGATATTCCAACCCCACACCCACCCGTCGGATGCCCCCTCATGTGTGCTTCCCATTGATACCTCATACGACTCCATCGGCCCATTAGGGGCTCCCCTAGATCCCAAAACGTCTATTTCCATACCCTTGGTCCACCGCGCATGCGCAGAATGACGATATTTCAACCCCACACCCAGCCCATCGGATGCCCCCTCACATAGGTTTTACAATGATACCTCACTCGACCCCATCGGACCAATAGTGACTCCCCTAGCTCCAAAGCGTCTATTTCCATACCCTTGGTCCACCGCGCATGCGCAGTATGACGCTATTCCAACCCCGCACCCAGCCCATCAGCTGCCCCTTTACGAATGCTTCACATTGATACCTCACTCGACCTCATCGGCCCATTAGTGGCTCCCCTAGGCCCCAAAACGTCTATTTCGATACCCTTGGTCCACCGCACATGCGCAGAATGACGCTATTTCAACCCCACACCCAGCCCATCAGATGCCCCCTCACCTAAGCTTCACAATGATACCTCATACGACCCAATCGGACCATGCAGTGTGTTTGAATTCTGGGACTACTTTTTCCCCGCGGAGGCGACCGCATCACCGCCAGACATGACCGCATCACCGCGGAAGAATACAAAGGTCAAAGGTTAACCGAACTATAGTCGTCAACACTTGGCACACAGCCAAGGCTGATGCAATCCATAACATGTCAGTACATGCCTTGAGCTGGTGGCGCCCCCTGTCGGATTCTTTAGGGAAATCACGAGTTACCCCTCAAGTTTAAGTGCAAAGAGGTCAATGTTACCTTTTCGAGTCTTTCCCTACTACTGACACAACCACCAAATTTTGTGCTGCAGCATAAGGAGACAGATCAAGTCCGATACTTTTACCCGAGCAGTAACATCTGGGTATTTCACCAACCGTTTACCATCATTAACCGGGCTTCGCTAGAGACGATGCTGGAGAAACTGGCCACCGTGGATCCCTTGGGATGGGCCCAACAACAACGCCCCAACACCAAGTGGATAGTGGAGAGGGTCACCAATGTTACGTTTTTCGTGACCAAGCTGACCGACCAACCCATCGGTTGAACGCGTCACCCGTGCACTGATGAATACCATAACATGCCGTACAGACTCTATATGTCTACATGCTGGTCGTTGACTTGAGCTCAGTAAACACTTGTACCTAATGTGACGGTGCGTTAAATAATAAAACATGGTGTTTGATATTTCAATTTGTTTTATTATGAACATACTAAACATACCTATGGCGGCTCCCCCAGCCTAGGTATGATGTAACATTGGGGATAATAAACTGTATGAACATTGCTGAACTTGTTGTTATTCATGACAACTGCTATGCGGTTGTATAATACAGAATATATGACAGATATGGTATAATACAGCACAGATTTGATATAATACAGGACAGATACTGTATAATACAGCACTGAATTGGTATAATACAGAACAGATTTGGTATGATGCGAGACAGATATGGTATAATACAGCAAAGATATAGTATATTGCATGACATATATGGATAGTCCATCTCTATCCCAAATACCTTCCTTCACTGCCCCCAAAATACCTACTTTCGCTACTACTCGTACTGATGATGTCACCGATGACGTCACAGATGCTTTGGACATCCCTCAAATGGAGTCTACACCCCGAGAACTGCAAGATGACACTTCCCACGTCGCATTCGGTACACCAAGGTGCAGGGTGCAGCACAGGTACGCGCGCATGCATGCGGCGACATCATTTCCGAGCTCTGAGCTCCACAAGCTTTGAGCTCCAAGAGCTCCGATCCAAGAGCTCTGCCACACGGGACGCCCGTCAACGCCCGGTGGTGATATTGGTGGTGGTGTCTATAAATATAGGAATGAACATGTGTCCCTCATCAGCCGACCAATACATATGGATTGATGAGGTGCACGTGTACGTTCTGTCAGAGAACCTACTCAGGACTGGCGCCTTAGACCACTCGGCCATCCTGACTTTACAGTTAAAGTTCACAGTATCAAGTCATATGTAGTATTCATGAACGATGCGACCACCAAGTGTGTAGTTGCGTCTACATGCAGAGAACTACAAGATGACACCCCACACGACATATTAGGACCAAGGATGGTCCCTCTCTACCCTAAACATCTTCCTTCACTTCCCCAAGATGCGCACTTTCGCTACTACTCCTACTGATGACGTCACCGATGACGTCACAGATGACGTGGACAGCCCACAAACCGGGGTCTACACCCCGAGAGCTACGAAATGACACATCCCACGACCCATTCGGACCAAGAATGGGTCCTCTCTACCACAAACACACCCCGACGCACCATGAAAATGGCCACTTTACTTACTACACCCAACCGTGCATGCGCAGATTGATGCGACTTGCAATAAAAAACATGCCATTCTGACTCTACCCCACACAAGCTTCACTTTGACACCTCACACGACCCACTTGGACCACTAGTGGTCCATATCGGCCACAAAATGTCTATTTCCATACTAAAGCCTGCCTGCGCATGCGCAGAATGGCGATATTCCTACGCCCACATCCACCCAGTCGGATGCTCCCTCGCGTGTGCTTCACATTGATACCTCACTTGACTCGATCGTACCAATAATGGCCCACCTAAACACCAAAACGTTCCTTCCAAAGCACTTTTCCCACAATTCCCTGTCTGCACATGCGCAGAATGTTGAACACGTACAACACACTTATCCAGCCGGATGCTCCTTCACGAATGCTTCACAACGATACCTCATACGACTCCATAGGACCACGAGTGGCCCACCTAGACCCGAAAACGTCTATTTCCATACCCTTTCCCCACAATTCCCTGTCTGCGCATGCGCAGAATGTTGAACACGGACGACCCACTAGTCCAGGCGGCTGCTCCCTCATGTGTGCTTCACATGGATACCTCACTCGACTCCAGCGGACCATTAGGGGCTCCCCTAGGCCCCTAAACGTCTATTTTCATACTCTTGGTCTACTGCGCATGCGCAGAATGACGTCAGTTCCACGTGTCACCCACCCACGCCTTCACGAATGCTTCACATGGATACCTCATACGGCTCCATAGGACCCATAGTGGCCCAAATAGATCCCAAAATGTCTATGGCCATACCCTTTTCCCACAATTCCCTGTCTGCGCATGCGCAGAATGGTGACAACGCCCAAGCCACTAGTCTAGTCAGATGCCCACTCATGTGTGCTTCACATTGATACCTCACTTGACCCCATCGGCCCACTAGGGGCTTACCTAGATCCCAAAACGTCTATCTCCATACCCTTTACCCACAATTCCCTGTCTGCGCTTTCGCAGACTGGTGACCACGGCCGAGACACTAGTCCAGGGGGATGCCCTCTGATGTGTGCTTCACATTGATACCTCATACGACTCCATAGGCCCATTAGGGGCTTCCCTGGATCCCAAAACGTCTAGCTCCATACCCTTTTCCCACAATTCCCTGTTTGCGCATGCGCAGAATGCCGATATTCCAACCCCACACCCACCCGTCGGATGCCCCCTCATGTGTGCTTCCCATTGATACCTCATACGACTCCATCGGCCCATTAGGGGCTCCCCTAGATCCCAAAACGTCTATTTCCATACCCTTGGTCCACCGCGCATGCGCAGAATGACGATATTTCAACCCCACACCCAGCCCATCGGATGCCCCCTCACATAGGTTTTACAATGATACCTCACTCGACCCCATCGGACCAATAGTGACTCCCCTAGCTCCAAAGCGTCTATTTCCATACCCTTGGTCCACCGCGCATGCGCAGTATGACGCTATTCCAACCCCGCACCCAGCCCATCAGCTGCCCCTTTACGAATGCTTCACATTGATACCTCACTCGACCTCATCGGCCCATTAGTGGCTCCCCTAGGCCCCAAAACGTCTATTTCGATACCCTTGGTCCACCGCACATGCGCAGAATGACGCTATTTCAACCCCACACCCAGCCCATCAGATGCCCCCTCACCTAAGCTTCACAATGATACCTCATACGACCCAATCGGACCATGCAGTGTGTTTGAATTCTGGGACTACTTTTTCCCCGCGGAGGCGACCGCATCACCGCCAGACATGACCGCATCACCGCGGAAGAATACAAAGTTCAAAGGTTAACCGAACTATAGTCGTCAACACTTGGCACACAGCCAAGGCTGATGCAATCCATAACATGTCAGTACATGCCTTGAGCTGGTGGCGCCTCCTGTCGGATTCTTTAGGGAAATCACGAGTTACCCCTCAAGTTTAAGTGCAAAGAGGTCAATGTTACCTTTTCGAGTCTTTCCCTACTACTGACACAACCACCAAATTTTGTGCTGCAGCATAAGGAGACAGATCAAGTCCGATACTTTTACCCGAGCAGTAACATCTGGGTATTTGACCAACCGTTTACCATCATTAACCGGGCTTCGCTAGAGACGATGCTGGAGAAACTGGCCACCGTGGATCCCTTGGGATGGGCCCAACAACAACGCCCCAACACCAAGTGGATAGTGGAGAGGGTCACCAATGTTACGTTTTTCGTGACCAAGCTGACCGACCAACCCATCGGTTGAACGCGTCACTCGTGCACTGATGAATACCATAACATGCCGTACAGACTCTATATGTCTACATGCTGGTCGTTGACTTGAGCTCAGTAAACACTTGTACCTAATGTGACGGTGCGTTAAATAATAAAACATGGTGTTTGATATTTCAATTTGTTTTATTGTGAACATACTAAACATACCTAGTGCGGCTCCCCCAGCCTAGGTATGATGTAACATTGGGGATAATAAACTGTATGAACATTGCTGAACTTGTTGTTATTCATGACAACTGCTATGCGGTTGTATAATACAGAATATATGACAGATATGGTATAATACAGCACAGATTTGATATAATACAGGACAGATACTGTATAATACAGCACTGAATTGGTATAATACAGAACAGATTTGGTATGATGCGAGACAGATATGGTATAATACAGCAAAGATATAGTATATTGCATGACATATATGGATAGTCCATCTCTATCCCAAATACCTTCCTTCACTGCCCCAAAATGCCTACTTTCGCTACTACTCGTACTGATGATGTCACCGATGACGTCACAGATGCTTTGGACATCCCTCAAATGGAGTCTACACCCCGAGAACTGCAAGATGACACTTCCCACGTCGCATTCGGTACACCAAGGTGCAGGGTGCAGCACAGGTACGCGCGCATGCATGCGGCGACATCATTTCCGAGCTCTGAGCTCCACAAGCTTTGAGCTCCAAGAGCTCCGATCCAAGAGCTCTGCCACACGGGACGCCCGTCAACGCCCGGTGGTGATATTGGTGGTGGTGTCTATAAATATAGGAATGAACATGTGTCCCTCATCAGCCGACCAATACATATGGATTGATGAGGTGCACGTGTACGTTCTGTCAGAGAACCTACTCAGGACTGGCGCCTTAGACCACTCGGCCTTCCTGACTTTACAGTTAAAGTTCACAGTATCAAGTCATATGTAGTATTCATGAACGATGCGACCACCAAGTGTGTAGTTGCGTCTACATGCAGAGAACTACAAGATGACACCCCACACGACATATTAGGACCAAGGATGGTCCCTCTCTACCCTAAACATCTTCCTTCACTTCCCCAAGATGCGCACTTTCGCTACTACTCCTACTGATGACGTCACCGATGACGTCACAGATGACGTGGACAGCCCACAAACCGGGGTCTACACCCCGAGAGCTACGAAATGACACATCCCACGACCCATTCGGACCAAGAATGGGTCCTCTCTACCACAAACACACCCCGACGCACCATGAAAATGGCCACTTTACTTACTACACCCAACCGTGCATGCGCAGATTGATGCGACTTGCAATAAAAAACATGCCATTCTGACTCTACCCCACACAAGCTTCACTTTGACACCTCCCACGACCCACTTGGACCACTAGTGGTCCATATCGGCCACAAAATGTCTATTTCCATACTAAAGCCTGCCTGCGCATGCGCAGAATGGCGATATTCCTACGCCCACATCCACCCAGTCGGATGCTCCCTCGCGTGTGCTTCACATTGATACCTCACTTGACTCGATCGGACCAATAATGGCCCACCTAAACACCAAAACGTTCCTTCCAAAGCACTTTTCCCACAATTTCCTGTCTGCACATGCGCAGAATGTTGAACACGTACAACACACTTATCCAGGCGGATGCTCCTTCACGAATGCTTCACAACGATACCTCACACGACTCCATAGGACCACGAGTGGCCCACCTAGACCCGAAAACGTCTATTTCCATACCCTTTTCCCACAATTCCCTGTCTGCGTATGCGCAGAATGTTGAACACGGACGACCCACTAGTCCAGGCGGCTGCTCCCTCATGTGTGCTTCACATGGATACCTCACTCGACTCCAGCGGACCATTAGGGGCTCTCCTAGGCCCCTAAACGTCTATTTTCATACTCTTGGTCTACTGCGCATGCGCAGAATGACGTCAGTTCCACGTGTCACCCACCCACGCCTTCACGAATGCTTCACATGGATACCTCATACGGCTCCATAGGACCCATAGTGGCCCAAATAGATCCCAAAATGTCTATGGCCATACCCTTTTCCCACAATTCCCTGTCTGCGCATGCGCAGAATGGTGACAACGCCCAAGCCACTAGTCTAGTTAGATGCCCACTCATGTGTGCTTCACATTGATACCTCACTTGACCCCATCGGCCCACTAGGGGCTTACCTAGATCCCAAAACGTCTATCTCCATACCCTTTACCCACAATTCCCTGTCTGCGCATGCGCAGACTGGTGACCACGGCCGAGACACTAGTCCAGGGGGATGCCCTCTGATGTGTGCTTCACATTGATACCTCATACGACTCCATAGGCCCATTAGGGGCTTCCCTGGATCCCAAAACGTCTAGCTCCATACCCTTTTCCCACAATTCCCTGTTTGCGCATGCGCAGAATGCCGATATTCCAACCCCACACCCACCCGTCGGATGCCCCCTCATGTGTGCTTCCCATTGATACCTCATACGACTCCATCGGCCCATTAGGGGCTCCCCTAGATCCCAAAACGTCTATTTCCATACCCTTGGTCCACCGCGCATGCGCAGAATGACGATATTTCAACCCCACACCCAGCCCATCGGATGCCCCCTCACATAGGTTTTACAATGATACCTCACTCGACCCCATCGGACCAATAGTGACTCCCCTAGCTCCAAAGCGTCTATTTCCATACCCTTGGTCCACCGCGCATGCGCAGTATGACGCTATTCCAACCCCGCACCCAGCCCATCAGATGCCCCTTTACGAATGCTTCACATTGATACCTCACTCGACCTCATCGGCCCATTAGTGGCTCCCCTAGGCCCCAAAACGTCTATTTCCATACCCTTGGTCCACCGCGCATGCGCAGAATGACGCTATTTCAACCCCACACCCAGCCCATCAGATGCCCCCTCACCTAAGCTTCACAATGATACCTCATACGACCCAATCGGGCCATGCAGTGTGTTTGAATTCTGGGACTACTTTTTCCCCGCGGAAGCGACCGCATCACCGCCAGACATGACCGCATCACCGCGGAAGAATACAAAGGTCAAAGGTTAACCGAACTATAGTCGTCAACACTTGGCACACAGCCAAGGCTGATGCAATCCATAACATGTCAGTACATAGTCTGGATACCTAACCCACATTACGCTACGTATCCCAACGTTATTAATAGAGACGGGTATCCAGTCTAGTCAGTACATGCCTTGAGCTGGTGGCGCCCCCTGTCGGATTCTTTAGGGAAATCACGAGTTACCCCTCAAGTTTAAGTGCAAAGAGGTCAATGTTACCTTTTCGAGTCTTTCCCTACTACTGACACAATCACCAAATTTTGAACACTTACTTATCCAGTGCTAAATCAGACGCCTATCGAAATTGGCTCCCCTCGGTCAATATTTTACAGAGTTATGCCCCTTTACAGATATATGAATTTCTATTTCTGTCCTATATATGCTTGAATGACAAGTATGAAATTTGCATGATATGTGATCAGTGCCCCACAGTTGTGCAGGATTAAGTTTCCCCCCGTTTGGCTTATATTTTCAAGAGTTATGGCCCTTTGTTCCTGAAATTTCCGTGAATTGAGACTTGGGATATGTGGTCAGTGCCTTAGCCAAAAAAAAATCATGAAAATAGAATCATAAATCTGCAAGCAGTATGCTCAGTTTTATTTCCGGGAAAACGCTCAGAACGCATCTCCGGCGATCTAGGACGCCGGAGCTGTTAATGATGATAATCTTGATCAAAGGGGGTTTCCCATGGTTGAATATTAACCATCTCCCAGTCGACAAGATTATCATTCACACAACGAGCCGATTATAGTCATATACTGAATTTATCAGTCGAAAAAATGCAGTTGGCGGATGTCGAAAATATGCTGTCAAAATGCGCCAGAACGCGCCATATGGCATCTAAATTTTCAAAAAAAAATTACGGGGCATTAGTAGTTCCGCAATATTCTCTACCGAACCCCCGTTGCCAAACCAGCCTACGGGCTTGAAACCTCAACTGCTGACTGAATTTCTCATTACTATTCGTACAGTCACGTGATCGGCATATATCGCAGCGTACGACACGTGTCCTACAGGTTCGAAGAAGATAGCGGTACTGATGAAAATTCAGTCGGTCGTTGATATTTGAAGATTGATTGCAGAAATATTAGCTTCTCATGACTATCGAACTGTTTGCCAAACTCTTTGAATATAATTGACAGTAAGTGGGGAGGGGTTGTTTTATTGCCGGATTCTCTTAGACACAACGGAAGTAACAGCGGCTCTAAACAAAGGATCAGTTGTTCTATCAATTACAGTGCCGTGATCGCCACCCGCGCAACTGGGGGATTTTTAACCTAGGCCTCAATGGAGCGTAACAGGTTTTTCCTAAAAATCTTCTCTCATACTTGAGATAAATTTCTACAACTTGGCGAAGTAAAAGATAGTACATCCGTTCAAATTATGTGTTAAAATCAGAGCTGAACTAGCCTTTTTCGAAGTTTTTTCCATTTACTTCTGTGTTAAAATTAGGCTTTTCAGAGAGAGGAAAATCCCCCAGTGACGTCATTGTGTCAGAGAATAGAGCCATACGGACCCTGGAGCCTTGTGGTTCGGACTGTACATGTAAATTTAATGTGTGGAAGCATCGCTGAGTAGGAACGAACGAAGCAATGTAAACTTGGCTACATATTTGTCTGCGGGGACATATGACTTCTTGTCAGTATGCCGGCATCATTTTCCACCAACCTTTTAATGATAAGTGATGTCATGCACGAAAGGTCATTGACTTACGGAAGTTATTGGACATTAATGTGGATTAATGCGAAGAGAAAGCAAGGTCAAACTTCCTGCTTATTGACCTACATATGGAGTTAAAATTAGGTCGAACGGGGGGGGTTGCTGTTTATATACTACTGTCCTTATTTCATCTCCTTTATTTTTAATATATATCGCTGCGGACGTAAACAGAAACGGTTAAAAAGCAACTGTTCATTGGTAAAAATCAAACTCGAAGTATTGCAAATGTTAGCGAATGTTATACATGTATATGTGATTGTCCTTGTAGGCATATACCGGCATTTAAAAAACAAAAACAAAAAACATCTTGTTCTTACAAAGTTTCACGGTTTCCGACCAAAAATAACATTTTTTGTTTTTGTTTTTTCAAGGTCGCCCTCAGTGACTTCCCAAGGCTGTGTAGTTTCATTACTGTACTTTTTCACCAATTACGATGCCAATCCGTCGTACGAGTCGGACAAACAAATAATACACACGCACAAACAAACAATTTAAGTCATAATAGTTTAAGATGACATAGACTATACTAAATCAGAGAATATGAAACGTTAGAGCCTTTTCGGGAATAGGTGGTAAAGTCAGGGATAGTGAGATGAAATTACATTCTATTTCCTTGGTAAAGTTGGTACCTTTCAGAAATTGGTGTTCTGTCTAAAGTCCGTTCATTTTCGGATCCAAGTTCGCAATTTACAACTCCCCCCATAGAGGGCGCATCTCTGCTAGCAGACAGGCAAGACGGTACATCTTCGGGAAATTTATGACCTATTCCAAGGTTCTTAGCGTTACATGTACATGATCAGGTCAGGGCATTTGCAGCATTTCTGTTCTTCATTCAATACATAGTACTGTTCATACGCCCGATGATATGTACTTTTGTTGCTAACATTATGCAAGTTTTGTCGTTAAAAAAATAAAACTGAACGTACTTGTAGGCCTACTCGTTTGAAGCAGCAGACATTATAAATTTAGTTGACCTACATTATGCATTGAAGATCAACCATTGAAACGCGGAAAACAACGAATTACGTCAATTATACAGTATTTTCGCCTGCATGTTGTCTGATCGTACTATTCTTGTTTATCTGATGATGCTAAACAATAATGATCTTGTGAACTTTGGGATAGGCCTAGGTCATAAATTTTCTGAAGATGTACCATTTTGCAGCAGACAGATCTCTTGGAAGCTGGAAAAATCTATATTACGAGTAATTTGGACTGACAACCTTTCTTACATAATTTAGTGGATATTGTTCATAGCATGACATGTTAATTGAATTTATAACCTGTAGATTTTTCCCACTGTGTACTGTCAGTGTTGAACTTTTCGGGGGCGGGTCGACGTCATCGATTTGACCTCAGAGGCGCGGAGTCAATATTCATGTATTGAGAATGAGTATAGAAAACAAACACATTGATCAGATAAAGTTTACGGTCAAACAGTGGCGATAGCGATATGATAGCACAATGTACAAACTTGGTTGTGGATGTATTCAACATTGCTCGCATTCGGGGTATTCATTGAGATATATACAAGAGACAACAAGTCCTGAAGTACAACTTTCTTTGCTCTTTTGAACAGGTGTGAGACTGAAACTGAAACTCGCCAGAAGACGTTGCATGATGAGTGAACAACAGTTTCCACCATAGCCATTAGTACACAGTGACATCATGTTACGGGAGCACAATACTGTAGCCTCTGTTTTGGAGAAGATTCCGCGGAAGGCTCAGAGAGGACTTCTGGTGCAAGTCGACATACATCTGACCTGTGTTGATGTAGATAAAGCTTTCATAGTTCTGGGCTCCAATGTGGGAATTGTGTTTGTGTATGATAGAAACACAAACAGCATGAACAGACTCCGATGTGAGGTGAGATTGGAATTACATGCAGTACACCTGATGTCCCAAATTTGACTGAGCTACATGCAACTTTATTCTGATTCATTCCTTACATCCTAGATCAGATGGTAAAGTAATTGCTCCATTTCAATAATTACAATTTATTGAATACATTATGAACAGGATTATAAACATGTGGGGGATTCCGGCCAAAAGGGATGATTCCACCCAATTTGGACGAATGACGTCATGAATCCTCACCCCAATTAGGCTGAATTAATCGTAACCCAAAGTGTTTCCTCCCGTTCATCCAAAGACCACGACTTTGAAAGATGATAATGTTCAGCGCATTTGTCCAGGAACTCCTCTCTAGAAAACTGTAAAATTCATATTTCTATATTGTCAGCGAAGTATGTGGGAAGGTGGAGTATGTTGTCAATAACAAAAATAAACACAAGACATGCAGATTACTTACCATTTTATAGTATTTTTCCAAAGTCAAACTGTTCTCCAAAACTACAGCGTGTTTGGGGCCATCTTTGGAACTGCCAGGCGAAATTAATCGATAGTTCATAAAATATGAGTTGATACGCGAGAGGGCAAGATTGAGAGAATAAAATTCAATTCAATTCAATTCCATTACCAAATGAGCTCTCCACAGGATTAACTCCCCTTATGCTGCTTCCCGAATATGATATTAAAAAAAAAAAAAATTGATCAATTAGTTGATCACTTTGGGTTACGATTAATTCAGCCTAATTCATGACGTCATTCATCCAAATTGGGCAGAATCATCCCTTTTGGCCGGAGTCCGGTCTATTTCAACATTTCCCCCACCTGATAAATGTTAGTAGTACCGGGCCTATGCATCCACTCAAATCCTGTCATCATTGCTGAGGCAGAAAAGAAATATGTCCTAGAATACATGTATCTCAGTAAAAGAACATTTGCACTGGCATCATAATTCATGTGATAAAAGTAGCCATTCATGATTTACTAGATAATACATGCATATGATATATTTTCAGGAGTACAAGGATGCTGTAAGCTGTGTAAAGTTGCATCATGGTATTGATTATCAGGTTGCTGTTGGCACGGTCTCTGGTGTATTGTATATGTTCCAGCTTCCTTCCTTATTGCCAAAACATAGTAAACAGGTGCAGTATATACCTGACTTTGCTTCATTGACATTTTGTATGTGTACATGTATGTAGTTTAGCAGGAGATGGGTGCTCACATTACATACTGTTAACTGAGGTATATTTGGACAGATTTGGAGCTTTTTCTCATCCACACATTTCATTTTTCTGCAGAATGTGATCATATCTGGCTCAGATCATATTTAATGACGTTCCATGCATAAGCTCTTTTTATTTAGTCCATAACGGATAAGTATTAATTAAGCTAATTAAGTCTAGAATCGTCCGAATTCCGCCCAGGTGTTGGGTCGATCAATTCGGACAAGCACTAATAATGCCATGTCCGGCGAAAACATGCCTTCTAAGAGGTATATTCGGACATCCTGGCATTAAATATAACCGCTAGAGCAATTCATTGGATTCCATGACTTGGGAGTAAATTCGAAAAATGTGTCAAAGGGAGACAACGCTTGGTATCATGAAATGTTATCATTGGCTTTAATTTGGTATGTAGCTTAACTATTTCATAAAATTTGTGATTTTTCTAGCATAGCTATCTCATATTGACATTTCCCAGGTGATTTTTTATCGCTTATTTTTAACCTGTCTGAATTCACCCCTTTGTCAGAAAGAATTGCAGCCAAAGGTACAAACTAAACATATCTAACTATGCCTGTTTTATTTTATTTTTTAGCTCCAAAATAATATGTGTTTCAGAAAATATTCATCAACATATGGCCAGGGCTTTGGAATTTTGTGACCGGTAGAAGTTTTGCAAAAATTGATAAAAAATGAAAAAAAGTGTATTGAGTTGTCAAAATTCCAGAGAAAAAGATGGTGACTAAGATGATAGTTTCAATGCCGTTTGATAATCAACCTGTGAGAAAAGAAAATAAAACAAGAAAGAATAAGGTTTGCTTTATAATAAATGTAAAAAAAATGAACTTTTGTACTTTTCTTTGTCTTTAGTCCGAATTGTTCTCTGCTGTCTGAATAAACCCAATTTACGGTAACTATATTGAAAGTGTTTACTTCAAACATACCTGTTCCATTGACATTCTGAATAGGGGCCTTATGTTATCAAGCCATAAGACATCAATAGTACACAGCAGGAAAGACTCTGGCAGTTTGTGTGAGGGATCCTTGTGATATGTCGGTGGTCACAAAAACTTTTTTTAGTCCGTCTAGCGAGTTAGGCTGAAAATTTACTCGTCAAATTAGGAAACCTGATGTTCTATTCGCTCGCCAGTCCAGAATGACCTTGTCATGAAATGATAATCCAGTATAAATTTGAAGAAAAGCAGGTGACCAAGGGGGACATTTGCAAGAGAAAACCCCAAAGCACAAAAAAGTCTTGGCTTGAACCTTAGGCCACCTTAAAACATATTGATCTTTTTCTTCACTTTGTAGACCTGCTGTCAAGCCTTGAAAAGGTTCAGCTAATTTGCATGTTGCAGAGTAGTCTCCCCTGATGTACAGGGCTGATTGAATGCATGAGGTTTTCCAGAGAATTGATGATGACATCTCACTTGCGATATTTTTTATCTCGCCTTACGAAGTAAAGGGGAGATATTGTGAGGGGGGAAAGAGGATGTCGTCGTCGGTGTCGGTGTCCCCTGCCTAGAAATGATAAGGTTTTTGGTTTAGCAAATTAAAAAAAAACCTAGAAAAATTAGAAGAAAAAAAATATGGGGGTTGGGTATGCCACCTGGGGGTACTACCCCCGGGGTGCTCCAATGATAAAATCCCTATGATAAGAGTTTTGCGTTTAGCTGAAGTGCACATGTACATCTGTATTTAGAAAGTTTGTTGCAGTTGTCAGCTGTCATTGGATGATTATGAAACTTGGTACACATGTTTCTTATGATTAGAGGATGTACCTGTGCTATTTTTGAGAAGAAATATTAATTTTTCTCCAAATTATGGCAAATGAATGAGTTTTCTGTTTAGGTAAATTGTACATGTAGGCCTCTACATGTATACATGTACATGGTAAGTTTGCTGCAGTTGTCAGCTGTCACTGAATGATTATGAAACTTGGTACACATGTTTCTTATGATTAGAGGATGTACCTGTGCTATTTTTGAGAAGAAATATTAATTTTTCTCCAAATTATGGCAAATGAATGAGTTTTCTGTTTAGGTAAATTGTACAGGTAGGCCTCTACATGTATACATGTACATGTACATGGTGAGTTTGCTGCAGTTGTCAGCTCTCATTGGATGATTATGAAACTTGGTACACATGTTTCTTATGATTAGAGGATGTACCTGTGCTATTTTTGAGAAGAAATATTAATTTTTCTTCAAATTATGGCAAATGAATGAGTTTTCTGTTTAGGTAAATTGTACAGGTAGGCCTCTACATGTATACATGTACATGTACATGGTAAGTTTGCTGCAGTTGTCAGCTGTCACTGAATGATTATGAAACTTGGTACACATGTTTCTTATGATTAGAGGATGTACCTGTGCTATTTTTGAGAAGAAATATTAATTTTTCTCCAAATTAGGGCAAATGAATGCGTTTTCTGTTTAGGTAAATTGTACAGGTAGGCCTCTACATGTATACATGTACATGTACATAGTAAGTTTGCTGCAGTTGTCAGCTCTCATTGGATGATTATAAAACTTGGTACACATGTTTCTTATGATGTAGAGAATGTACCTGTGCTATTTTTGAGATGAAATATTAATTTTTCTCCAAATTATGGCAAATGATAGAGTTTTGCGTTTAGCTGAAGTGCACATGTACATCTGTACACCACAGTTTACTGCAGTTGTCAGCTGTCATTGAATGATTATGGAACTTGGTACACATGTTTCTTATGATTAAAAGATGTACGTGTGCTATTTAGGAGATGAAATATTAATTTTTGTTCAAATTTTGAGGGTTTTGTCCAAGTAATCTGCCAATAATAATGTACATGTATATACATGTACACCTGTACATGGAAAGTTTTCTGAAGCTGTCAGCTGTCATTGGATGAGTTTGACACTTGCTACCCAAGTTCAATGTGATTTGACGATGTGCATGTGCTATTCAAGAAATATGACGTTAAATATTAATTTTTATCTCGCCTTACAAAGTAAAGGGGAGATATTGTGAGGGGGGAAAGAGGATGTCGTCGTCGGTGTCGGTGTCCCCTGCCTGGAAATGATAAGGTTTTTGGTTTAGCAAATTAAAAAAAAATATAGAAAAATTAGAAAAAATATTCAAAAAATAAAGAAAATATGGGGGGTGGGTATGCCACCTGTGGGTACTACCCCTGGGGTGCTCCAATGTTAAAATCCCTATGATAGAGTTTTGCGTTTAGCTGAAGTGCACATGTACATCTGTACTTAGAAAGTTTGTTGCAGTTGTCAGCTGTCATTGGATGATTATGAAACTTGGTACACATGTTTTTTTTATGATTAGAGGATGTACCTGTGCTATTTTTGAGAAGAAATATTAATTTTTCTCCAAATTATGGCAAATGAATGAGTTTTCTGTTTAGGTAAATTGTACATGTAGGCCTCTATATGTATACATGTACATATACATGGTGCATTTGCTGCAGTTGTCAGCTCTCATTGGATGATTATGAAACTTGGTATACATGTTTCTTATGATTAGAGGATGTACCTGTGCTATATTTGAGAAGAAATATTATTTTTTCTCCAAATTATGGCAAATGAATGAGTTTTCTGTTTAGGTAAATTGTACATGTAGGCCTCTATATGTA
Source organism: Hanleya hanleyi (assembly GCA_036873755.1). Classification (NCBI taxonomy): domain Eukaryota; kingdom Metazoa; phylum Mollusca; class Polyplacophora; order Lepidopleurida; family Hanleyidae; genus Hanleya; species Hanleya hanleyi. The sequence goes on from JAVTVY010031152.1 coordinate 45,824, forward strand.
TACATGTACATGTACATGGTGAGTTTGCTGCAGTTGTCAGCTCTCATTGGATGATTATGAAACTTGGTACACATGTTTCTTATGATTAGAGGATGTACCTGTGCTATTTTTGAGAAGAAATATTAATTTTTCTCCAAATTATGGCAAATGAATGAGTTTTCTGTTTAGGTAAATTGTACATGTAGGCCTCTACATGTATACCTGTACATGTACATGGTGAGTTTGCTGCAGTTGTCAGCTCTCATTGGATGATTACAAAACTTGGTACACATGTTTCTTATGATTAGAGAATGTACCTGTGCTATTTTTGAGATGAAATATTAATATTTCTCCAAATTATGGCAAATGATGGAGTTTTGCGTTTAGCTGAAGTGCACATGTACATCTGTACACCACAGTTTGCTACAGTTGTCAGCTGTCATTGAATGATTATGAAACTTGGTACACATGTTTCTTATGATTAGAAGATGTACCTGTGCTATTTAGGAGATGAAATATTAATTTTTGTTCATACTTAGGGTTTTGTCTAAGTAATCTGCCAATAGTATTGCACATGTATCTGTACACCTGTACATGGAAAGTTTTCTGAAGCTGTCAGCTTTCATTGGACGAGTTTGATACTTGCTACCCAAGTTCAATATGATTCGACGATGTGCATGTGCTATTTAAGAAATATGACATTAAATATGAATTTTTGTCCTAATTATTGCATTTTAGACTTTGTACCTTTCCATTGATAAGGTTTTTGTTGGGCAAAAATTTACATGTAGATCTGTACATGGAAAGTTTGTTGAACCTTTCGTGGGATGATTATAAAACTTGGTGGACATGTTTCATGTTTTCCTAGGTCACAGCTCTCCCGCAGTAATCCCACACGGGACTCACCTATCCAGCTGTATTCCCAAATGGCATTGGCCTATCTAGCAGTAATGCCACACGGGACTGACCTATCCAGCAGTAATCCCATACGGAACTCAACTATCCAGCAGTAATCCCAGACTGAACTGGTCTATCCAGCAGTAATCCCATTTGGGACTGGCCTATCCAGCAGTAATCTCACACAGGACTGACCTATCCAGCAGTAATCCCAAATGGCACTGGCCTATCCAGCAGTAATGCCACATGGGACTGACCTATCCACAGGGCTTCGTGTTAGCAAATCGCACGCGAGCTAAAAATAGCTCACGTAAAACCTACAAGGAGAGCTGCTGCGTGAGCTAAAAATCACTCTCGCCAAAAGGCTTACGAGAGTGAAACTACATTTGACAGTTCCCTAGTTCGACGACTCTCCACCTTAAATGCAGGGTCCTGATTTGCTACAGAGGTCAGATGTGGCATGTAATTTAGCACAGATTAATCAGAAGAACTACATTCCAATTCCAATAAACATTTTATTCAGCAAGTGTAAAATTAATAATCAACTGACCACGGCTCGATATATGTCTCATAACACTGTGTTTCGTAACAAATGTCGTCCCAGTGATGTATCGCTGAACATCCTTTTTGATTTGGCCCTTGAATCCCGAGTCCTTCGTGATTTTCTCGCTGTGCTTGGCACACAGAGTACACCAAATGTCGGCTATCTTCCCATCTGCCGTCGGATGGCACCGAATCCGGCCCCCAGTGTTCCATTTATTCATGTATTGAACGTTGAAACAGCAACTGTTGTTTGTTCGGCCATTTTGTGTCAACCTCGTTTTCACAAAGGCTGCACATAATAACGCATAATATGATTGGTCAGACAAGTTACGTTAAGCCAATCAATGAGGTCGTATTAGCGACACAAAATCTGGTGCACTTCCGCCTATTTCATCAGCATGGTATTCTATCCGGTAGAAACAACACCACCACCACTGGCAATTTTGCTCTCTGGTGTGTTATTTATCGAGGATTTTTAAGCCATCCCACTGAGAAGTAAAATAAATATTTACGCGCGTGATAAATAGTGTACGCAGAGATAATTTTACGTGCGCACTATGTGCGGGTGCGCGATCGCGCGCGTCAAACACGAAGCCCTGTATCCAGCAGTAATCCCAGACCGGACTGGCCTATCCAGCAGTAATCCCACATGGGACTGGCCCATCCAGCAGTAATTTCACACAGGACTGGCCTATGCAGCAGTAATCTCACATGTGACTGACCTATCCAGAAGTAATATGACACTGGACTGCAATATGCAGCAGTAATCCCACATGGCACTGACCTATCCAGCCATAATTCTACATGGGTCTGACCTATCCCGCCGTAATTCCACACAGGTTTAGCCTATCCAGCAGTAATCTCACATGGGACTGGCCTCCCCAGCCATAATCCCACACAGGATTGCCGTATGCAGCAGTAATCCCACACTGGACTGCCTATGCAGCAGTAATCCCACACGGGACTGTCTTATCCAGCATTAATCCCATACGAGACTCATCTATCCAGCAGTAATCCCAGACAGTACTGGCCTATTCAGCAGTAATCCCACTTGGGACTGGACTATCCAGCAGTAATCCCACAGGGGACTGGTCTATGCATCAGTAATAACACACGGGACTGGTCCACCCAGCAGTAATCCTACACAGGACTGGCCTATCCAGCAGTAATCTCACATGGGACTGACCTATCCAGCAGTAATCTCACACTGGACTGCTCTATGCACCAGTAATCCGACGGCACTGACCTATCCATCCTACATGGGATTAACTTATATACCAGTAATCTCACATGGGGCTGATGTTATTGTCTGTCCCAGATAATCTATTCCAGACATTATTGTCTGTACCACATCACCTATTCCAGACCTTATTGTTTGCTCTTCATGTATGCTTTCAATACTGCTGCACCTTCGGCAGATGACCCCGCAAGGCGAGATTTTGGGGTTCTCAGAACGCTTGTTGTCCTAATTATTGCAGTTTAGACTTTGTACCTTTCCATTGATAAGGTTTTTGTTGGGCAAAAATTTACATGTAGATCTGTACATGGAAAGTTTGTTGAACCTTTCGTGGGATGATTATAATACTTGGTGGACATGTTTCATGTTTTCCTAGGTCACAGTTTTCCAGCAGTAATCCCACACGGGACTCACCTATCCAGCTGTATTCCCAAATGGCATTGGCCTATCCAGCAGTAATGCCACACGGGACTGACCTATCCAGCAGTAATCCCATACGGAACTCAATTATCCAGCAGTAATCCCAGACCAAACTGGTCTATCCAGCAGTAATCCCATTTGGGACTGGCCTATCCAGCAGTAATCTCACACAGGACTGACCTATCCGGCGGTAGTCCCAAATGGCACTGGCCTATCCAGCAGTAATGCCACACTGGACTGACCTATCCAGCAGTAATCCCAGACCGGACTGGCCTATCCAGCAGTAATCCCACATGGGACTGGCCTATCCAGCAGTAATTCCACACGGGACTGGCCTATGCAGCAGTAATCTCACATGGGACTGACCTATCCAGAAGTAATAGGACACTGGACTGCAATATGCAACAGTAATCCCACATGGCACTGACCTATCCAGCCATAATTCTTCATGGGACTGACCTATCCCGCTGTAATCCCACACAGGTTTAGCCTATCCAGCAGTAATCCCACATGGGACTGGCCTCCCCAGCCGTAATTCCACACAGGATTGCCGCATGCAGCAGTAATCCCACACTGGACTGCCTATGCAGCAGTAATCCCACGCGGGACTGTCCTATCCAGCATTAATCCCATACAAGACTCATCTATCCAGCAGTAAATCCAAGACAGGACTGGCCTATCCGGCAGTAATCCCACTTGGGACTGGACTATCCAGCAGTAATCCCACAGGGGACTGGTCTATCCATCAGTAATAACACACGGAACTGGTCCACCCAGCAGTATCCTACACAGGACTGGCCTATCCAGCAGTAATCTCACATGGGACTGACCTATCCAGCAGTAATCTCACACTGGACTGCCCTATGCACCAGTAATCCGACGGTACTGACCTATCCATCCTACATGGGATTAACTTATATGCCAGTAATCTCACATGGGACTGATGTTATTGTCTGTACCAGATAATCTATTCCAGACATTATTGTCTGTACCACATCACCTATTCCAGACGTTATTGTTTGCTCTACATGTATGCTTTCAATACTGCTGCACCTTCGGCGGATGACCCCGCAAGGCGAGATGTTGGGGTTCTCAAAACGCTTGTTTTAATTCTCCCTTTATATATTTATTGTTGCTAACTATCAACGAGGATAATGCTTGACACAAACCATGTGCCCAGTCGCCTTGTCTTGTCATTTCATGACGACAACTGAGAGAGGGAAAGATAAGAGCCCACCTGACATTTAAATATTTTGTGAGCTTCAGCTGCCCAGTCAGTGTATAAATTAGGCCAGGTAATCCAGATATAACATCAAACCACCAAAATTACTTTGGTGAATAGACATTCCACATACCAAAATTTCACTTGCCAATCTATACGTAACTATTACTCTAATCTATTTTTTAATCTTCATTTTCTAGTCGTTTTGTGAGTTGTCTACCGGGTTTCGTGAGCACTGTATGTTATTTTGCAATTCTGAATAGGGGCGTGTTATCAAGCTGTGAGACATCAATACACAGAAGGGAAGACTCCACCCCTGACAAAGTGTGAGGGTGGAGGAGTGGGTGGGGAGAGAGGGGAGGGAGGAGGGATCCTTGCTATGTGTCATTCTGTAATTACTTTGAATACTTTCTATCTCTTTCAGCTACAGAAATTTATGGTTGCGATGCACAAATCCTGTCTGACATCTTTGTGCTGGAGTACGAATGGCATGAAGCTATACAGTGGCGATGAAAATGGGGTGGTGATCAACACTGAGCTAGATTTCTATGAGGTATACTCACCGTAGTACTTTAGATGCCTTATTATTCGCGGGAATTATCTTCCACAGTTTTAGTACCTTCAAAGCATTTTCACTGGATGTATCTTTAACTGATAGACAACAGTCCAGTAAAAACAAGTGTAAAATGTCTGATTTTATGTTTTCTGCTTCCACTGTACATATGATTACATAACCTGTAACTTAACTGACACGACTTCCATAGTGGGATCTCTATTTGAATTCTTCGATCTCGAGATGAACCGAGCTAGTAAAACAAGTGGCAACATGATGATGTAGGATTCAGGCGACGATACAAGTATTCAAACTATTTGGTTGATTAATGATGAAACAAATGAGATGACAAGAGTTCGGATATTGTAATCTTGGAGGAATTACTTCAGATCCCGCTGACTGGGAGCTACCATCATATTCTTTAAATAATGTCAACAGCTTGTACTGGTCTATACACAGCAGGAGTTCAAACGATACGTAGACGTAAAATGGACCACGGTATGGATCATATGACAGACGATTTCAAACCATAACATCGACAAATTTTAACAGCAAAATAAGAAAAGCTATAGCAAATATCTTTTGCAATAAATCTTTTACTGTGAAAATAATGAAAGTTAGTTCCACGCAAAGAACAAGGCATTAACAGTAAGATGTGTTTCAGTGTTCTAGCAATTACTATTCTTCCTTCAATTCACATTACATGTTAAGTATATGTCCAGTGTTAGAACTTTTTTGAAACTGTTCTCAAGGTAGAACTTTAGTGAAAGAGTGCAATTTGGTTTACTTGCATTGTCATTTACTGTTAGCAAATGTGGTTTCATTGTCAAACCAATTGAAATCATATGTTTCAAGCCCTTAGGCTAGTTTCAAAATGGGGGGAGGGGAGTTCAATTACTGTGGAGGTGGAACTTACAATGTGAGTTTTGAATGCGTGAAGCCCTCCCAAGGAGGTCCAGAATTATTTTTTTTAAATCTAGACATGAAATGATGCATTCTGGCATATTTGGACAGCATATTTTCTGACTTTTGAGAATTGTATTTGTTTGGTCCATTTGTTTAGACTCAAGAAAAAATGTAGAAAGGCTAACCAAGATAAATTATGGATAATAATAATTCCTTTGTATGCAATGCGACTTAATATTTGACATTTTAGGGCCAATGCAAGTCTGAGGAGATTTTGTCAGAGAGAGATTCATCCATAGTGCAGCTCGATTATGCCCATCGAGCCCTCCTCGTCTCGACCACTCGTAGAACAATCGTCTGTCGGACAGACATGCATAATAAAGTCACGCAGGTTGGACAGAAAGAGAGAAAGATGTAGGCATACTTTTCTTCAACATTTCCACTGATACTCTTAAACATGTGTTAAAGCTCATAAGTGACTTTCTTATCACTTTGGTTTTAAGTTGAACATTCAAGACAGAATTTTTTTTTGCTGATATTCATTCTTCAGGAATATTCAAACTCTGTTGTTACATATTTCATTGTTGGGATGAAAATTTCAAGTTCATTCAAATCATTTGATACTTGCTAAATCAAACCTGAATAAAATAAATTGTACTTTATAATGACAAGCACCTCTCTGTAGAGCCCTGCTGCGGCAAGCAGGTGTATGTGGATAAATGGATGGATTTACACAGGCCTTTTCATCGAAACCATTGTGACACTGTCTTGACATTTATCTAATTTTCAGCCGGGGTAATTTTGGTGCTTGTTTCACGTCCAGTTTGACAACAGCAGACCTTTCCTTGCTTACATCTCGTCCTGGACAACGGGTTTGGCAGGCTGATATTGATGGAGTGGTTAGATCTACTTTCATTTTCAAAGACCTTATCTCTTCACCACATGAGGAGTTACCTCTTCGGGCTAATGAGAGAAGATCTGCAGACAATATATCTGAGATACAGTTTGGGAAGTTGCATATGTTCTGTCAGACAAACCTAGTTACCTGGAACCAAGGGTGTTTATTTGTGCTTGACCCATCTGCTAACACTGTGATAGGTAGTCAGAGCCAGATAGGTTCTGTTCTCGATGTCGCTGTCACAGATGATGAGATTTACATCCTACGGCAAGGCTGTGAACGGAATTTAATTAGAATTGCTAAAACTCCAGAGACAGATATCAGAAATGCCAGTAGGTACAATCAGTTTGTAATAATATTTTCTTCCATATACATAGATTACAACCTTGAGTAGTATCTTATCTGCACTCATCAGCAAATATTCTTTCAAACTTTGCTACTAATTTCAGTCTGTGAATATCATGCTTTCTTGCCTGTTACATGTATGGGAGCCTTTACATGTAAGTGTACTTTTTGTCAGTTTTATAATTCTATACTATGAAAAACAATTTTCTGTATTTTGTTAATCTACAGTATACATTCTAGCCAGCGGCGGGTCGGAGCACAAAACATTTATTATTTTCATAATGCTCAACATCACAGAAAAGCATAGGATACATTCCCCTCTCAAGCAAGCCTGGCAATGCTGATGCATTGAATTTATGTTCACAGTTCATACTATTCTTCACTCTTAACATGTACTGCAGGTCCAAGTCCTGGGTTGACTGGTGTCACAGATCGAACATCTGCAGGCACATCATCTCCCTTACAGCTTCACATGGATGACAGGGAGTCCAGGAATAGATCTCCTTTTAATTTCATCCAGAAAAACATTCTCAGTAAATTTAAACAGCAGGAGAACAATAAGGATATTGGCATTGCTGTTGGTGAAGAAGTGGAAGTTGAGAAACCGAACTGTAGTAACTGGGGTCCAGAGAAAGAGTCTGAGCCACGTCTTTTGAAGTTCATTGAGAAGGATAAATCTAAGCAAAAATCGGGCCCAAGTTCACATGATATTGTCATTCCAAAGGCACAGCGTCTCACACCTGCTATACCAGTGGATGATCCTAACGCTGCTGTCATATCTGTCCCAGACTTACCCCCAGTTGTAAGACTGGAGGCAGACGATACCCTGACTGTGGAAATATACAGTACCGGCACTACATCTCGACAGGATCTCTTTTCTCATGATCTTTCTGCTTTCGAGAATGGTGCAGGTTCGGCCCTCCAGAACAACTCTATGAGCAATTCATGCATTGAAGACCAGGCCACTGCCATACCTAGCCACCCCAGCCAGACGGCCCAGACTATTGTACCTTCAGTGACCAGATTTGAACCACCAGTTCAGGATAACTATGGAGACATAGTTTTCAGCCCAACTAAAGGAAAGAAGCATAAAAGAAAAGGAAAACATGGAGGTACATGTAAATTGCCATCATTGAATATCGCTGCAGGAACTAATCATATGTTACAAGTCTCTCATTTAATGAAAAAGGGAAATTGCTTTTCTTGGTGATGGTGGTACTGGGAGTGGTTTCTGATAATTTTGACTCCCAAGTTGTTTGAAATAGATTTATCTAGAAAGTAACTTGGATTGATGCAGTACTGAATTGTTATATTACTATAATTTTCTATATTATTCAGGCCTATTAGAAAGCTGCATACTAGTAATCCATTTCAGAGGTACATACTGGGATAAGAAAAACATATGCAGCAAGGTTACAAATTGTGCATAAACCCAGCCTAAATGTCACACAATTTGTGCATCTCTAATACTGTGTTTAAATGAAGAAATGATAACAATTCGGTATAAATTATTGCCCGCCACTGAGCTAATATGAATTTTTTTAAATGTAATTAATAGCATAATGCATTACACTTGAAAAGGCCTTGGTGTAGTGTTCAATATGTTTTCACATGTAAAGATTCTTTTGTAGGCAAAAGCAAAGTTTCTGAGATTGCTAGTCCAAAAAACGATACAAGCAACATTGAAAGGAATATCAGCAGTAGTGCCACAGATAAACCACATGATACAGCCAAAGATCATGAACCGAAGTCTGATACATTGGATAGTATTGATGCATCACACGAAATGCTTGCCAATGTAAAAACATTTGGAGGTGAAGCTAAGACTGACCAGAAATGTGAATTGGTGACAACAGAAAGTGAAAGTAGTTCACACTCCACTCATCAGATTGCTGAAACTATTGAGAATTTAAATGATGAGACATTGAATGTAGCAAAAGATGATGTAACACCAGGAATTAATGGAAGCGCAGAACCAGACGCAGGAGAAAGTCAAGATATAAAATTACAGAAGGAAGAGACTATTGTAAAAGAGGGTGAGATCAGAGATATTAGTGATGCCTTAGTGGAACAACAGCTACAGCAAGGTGCAATGTCTCTCAATATTAGAGCTGATAATGACCATACCAGTTCGGAAGATATTTACAATGCATTTGACTTAGATAGGTCCAACCCTGCAGATGGTAATGCTTCCAGTAGCAACCGAGCGAGGCCAAAATTAGAGATGCAGAATGCCTTCGATCAGACCTCTGGGCTAGCCAATCTTAAAACACCTGAACCCATGGAGCAGGAAGATTCTCAGAGTTGTATCGACACTTGGGCAGAGTTCAGTGCACCAGGTTATGTTCAGAGCCTCTCTGTCTGTAAGACTCATATTTGGATGTGTGACAAAGATGAATATATTTACTACAGTTCTCTGAATGACCCTGGATTGCAGTGGAAACGGATTGATGAATATGGGAAGCAGATATGTGTGTCTGCCAATGGCACTATCCTGTGGAGAGTCTACAAAAATAAAGCTTACGCTGCCACAAAGACATCAGCTGGTAAACCAGACGGTAGGAAGTGGATAGAGGCTGTCAGAGATGTAACTTGTGTGTGTGTGGACAACAACAGTGCCTGGTGAGTTACACAGATTGTCGACCGACAGTGAAAGTTGAACAACATTTCCCCTCACCCAAATTTAATATGTGGCTGTGTTGAATATGCTGCTACTCTTTAACTGGTATAACTAAGTCTCTTACATTATCATTAGTGCTCCATTTTCATGCATGCATTTGAGTATGTTTTGTTTATGAAGATATTTCAAATTGCAAAAATTCTACTGGGAATATTCTGGTACACACCAAAGTTCCTATTTATTGCCCAAACCGACACCTGCTTTGATTTATGCCTTGATCTCCGTCAGAGATATACAATACAAACGTTAAACGCCAGTTTAAAACCAAAAGTTATCTCCCCTGGGGAGTTATCCTCTCCAGGGAGTCATCTCCCTTCAGGGGAGCTCTCTCTACTCTCTCCTGGGGAGTTATCCTCCCCCAGAGAGTAGTCTCCCTTTAGGAGAGCTCTCCTGCTCAGCCTGGATATAAAAGCCAGCTCCCACCATACTCTTCCTCTTTCTCGTTTGTACCTCCAGTGGTGCATGTCGGGGAGTTTGATTGCAATACATGTTGTCATACATTTTGTATTGTTCAAAGTTTATTTTCGAAATATTTCCTTTCGTAAATAATGTCTGAGTATTCTGTTCCCATTCCTTCAATCGTGTGGGCGAGTTTCGACACGCTTGACGCCCACTCACGTTGTTTCGCGTGTAAAGATAAATTATGCTATCGAAATAACACATGGGTGAATTTTTGGGATTCTTGTACTTGGAAAAATTATGCTTATGCACGTAGGTCTTGCCTACTGCATGCTACTGAAAACCTTGTTCTATCGGAGGTCGATAGACGCATTTTTGAAGTTGTCTTAGTGAACGATATTAAAATTATAGGGGTTCCGTTTTGGATTTGTACTCCTAAAATTTGAAAAGTCCGGCACATTCTTCTGTGTCTGGTAATATTTCCCATAGTGGACCATCCTATGGGGAGTTAGCCAGAATGTACTTGAAAGTCTAGCTTTCTCTGGTATAGCATTGTCGGGGAAACCGGTTTCTTTGTTCAGTCAGACAATGGCCAGGTCATGGCGGTCGGATCACTCCATTGTCCCCGTCGGACAAAAGAATTTGATCTCACCGCGTGTACTTCGTCGACTCCTTTGTCATTTGGTCATTCTCTGGCTGTTTCTTACATTAGGAATAAAAATCGTTCTGTATCTCCTTTACGATTTAAATCTTCCACTGCTATTTTATCTAAAGAAAACCGCCTCTCATTTTATGGAAGGGCGTTTCTTCTCGGCTTTGAATGTTCGCATTACGGATTTACGACCTCCATTTGCGACGTATATTCTCGTCCCGTGTTTCGGATCGTCGCGTTTGTGTTTACAGCTGCTTGGCAGAATGTTTACAGTGTCAGACTGAAGGTAAAAGTTTTGTCTTCACGGAATATAAATGCTTCAAAGTATTATGACTTCTGATTATTACAGGCTGCAGAGTAAAAGTTTGCAGTCTGTCATTTGTTCTTGTGTTGCCGACTTTTTCCAATTGTGAGGAGGTTTGCTTCTGTGCATGCAGTTCGTTTGCTCCTACCAGAATTTAGTCTCTTGTTTTATCAAGTGTTATAATTTTCGTTTATTGGATATCATTGTGATAAAAAGAAAACAAGAGGAAACTTGCAGAGTTTTTTCTCTGTCTTTGTGTTTACGTGTTGTTGTTGTTGCGTTTGTCTTCGTCATTACAAGCCAAAAGCTATACACTATGGCTCTTTGTTAAATATTAATGAGCTATCTTAGTACTATCTTTGGGTAATCAAGAGTGTGTTGAACAACAATAGAGATCACGAGATGTTTATTAAGAAATTGTGCTATTCTTTGGATCACATTTTTCTGTTAGTAAATATTGCATTGTGATGTATTCATTTGTCACATCCAAATTTTCCCATCGCTGTATTGAATTAGATGTAAAATTCAAATCGGGTTGAGCTTTAATCTTATTTTCCTTTTCTGAGAAATTATGATTATTTGCTTGAGGTTTATTTCTCCGAGAAGTCTTTAGAATTGCTCTCATTCGACACGTGGGGTATTTATTGAGTCTTTACCCTGTCCGTGGTCGGGTTGGATCAGGCCTGAAGTTTCTCAATCATCGTAAATCTGTTCCATCCGGCGGTCTTCTTGTTCTTTGTAAGTTACTTGCGTCCGAGTTTATCGGATACAGCCTTGTAAGAAGAACCACAGACTGCTCTTTAGCAATATTTTTCTCCTGGATAGCCTCGTCCAAACATCTTTTGGTCTACAGCATTTATTTCATCCTTATCTTTATTAAGGTAAGACAGCCGGGCGCTTCCGTTTGCGCCACGGAGATTAAGCTGAGCTTGTCTATTTAAAAACCGGATAATTTATTCTATTCCATTTGAGGTTTTATGTGCAGTGGACCTCTTATAAGGGGGCGAGTCTAGTTTGAACATTGTTTTGGTTGGTCAATTCAATTTGTGACATTTAAGACCTTTTAGTTCATCTACCGGCGAGAGACATCAACATGTTGGCTCTCTTCGGGGAATTTTTAATCTTATTTAAGATCTTCCTAGTTTACGCGGAAGTTTCTTGGTGTTGATTGTCAGGGAGGTTACTTCCTCGGAGTAACGCTCTCGTTTAACGCTGGGAACAATGATGGTGTTCATCTCCTAGACGCATTTCAAATCTCATTACAAGTCTCGCAGACTACGACTGTTTTGTTTCGTACTCCACTGTGAAAAAATTCCAGTTTTGACTACAATTTTCAGATTCATCTTCACTAACGTCGTTTCTGTTCTCCTCAACGTCGTTTTCTCGTACATTTCTAAGGTTTTACCCTGCTCTTTCGTGAGCGTATATGTACAATTAATTTGAACTGATTTGTAAGATTTCGGAAAATCACTACGCCGTTTTTAAGCAACGCCATTCGCGTTTCGCATTACGTCGTTTTTCTCATACAGCTAATAGGACGATTCGGCGATGCGTCTTTATCGCGGGTTTACCCCCATCGCTTGGACCGTTCACATCGCGGTTTACTTACGGTGGTGCCCCTTGTGGTTCGATCACAGGAAGTTCATTTTTCAACTCTTGTTGTTCGAGCACGGAGAGAAAGTAAGTCTCATGCTTCATTCAAATTGATGTAAGCCTTATGGTTACAGAGTGTGACACTTTGTAGCTGGTGCTGTCAAGTTTATGGCTCTCTTTCAAGTGCTTCGTCCCGTATAGACCGTTGGACCAGTTTTAGACGTGGGCATTAGTTGTTTGGTCATCAACTAGTAGGACTTGTCTTTTTCTATGCAGGACCTTAATCATTATGGTCGCATTCTACTTCGGTCACTGCAGTGCCTTCTGTCTTATTACAGACGTCATCCCTCAATCCATTAGGCGGGTATTGACCTCTCTATTTCCACCTCTGTTTTTGGGTGGCAATCCCCCCACATTGTCATGTGGGGTGTTCATTTCAGGCTGATAGTCTAGGTGGGATGCCAGACTTCACATAATTTAAAAAAAAAAAAAAAAAAAAAGACGATGTTTTTCAACCCCAGTCGGTCTTTTACATCGCAGCTATCTAGCGAAATGGGCCTATTTCGTCTCCTGGTGCCGAGAACGTGATGCCAATCCCGATTCTGCCTCTGTTTCCTTAGTGCTGATTTCCTTCTCCATCTCCATCGTGACAAGAAGTTTCAAATCAGTACCATGTAGGGGTATCAGTCTGCTTTGGCTAGGGTTTTACGTCTTTCTGCAGGCATCGACATTAGTCTAAACGACAATATCTCTGCGCTCATTCGGGCGTTCGCGCTACAGTCTCGCCGTACTCGACAGCTGTTACCTAAATGGGATATTGGTGTGGTTCTGTGTTCTCTGATTCATCCGCCCTTTGAACCCTTAGAGTCCGCCTCTATTAAAGCTGTGGCCTACAAGACGGTTTTCCTGGCGGCTTTTGCTTTGGCGTCTAGAGTGTCTGAACTTCATGCTCTTGAGAGATCATCTATGACCTGGACGTCGGATTGGTCTCGTGTATCGTTTCGGCCTATTCCGGAGTTCATCGCCAAAAATGAGTCTGTTCGCTTAGGTCCGTGTACGCAACGTTTGCACTCCATTCCTGCGTTATCAGACTTTGTACATGGTCTAGAAGACGACCTTCTGTTATGCCCTGTTCGAGCCATACGCCACTATCTCACTCGTACCGATTCCGGTCGGGGCTCGCGTCGTCTGTTATTCTTGTCCCTTCGTCCTTCGGCGACACGTGACATTACTAAGAATACCATTGCTTCGTGGTTAAAGAAAACCTTTAAGTGGTCATATCAATTGGCCATTGACGCTCCTCCGCTACTGTCTTCCGAGGAAATTCGTGCCATCGCTACGTCATGGCCGTTATGGAAGAACTTATCCCTCAATGAAATTGTTCAGCCTTGTGCTTGGATGGCAAATTCCACATTCACTAACTTCTATCTGAGAGACATGTCAGTACAATCAGATAGAGTGACCATGCTTGGGCCTTTGGTGGCTGCCCAGCACGTGGTCAAGTAACTTTTCAAAAAGAGGGGGGGGGGGGCGGCATTTTGTATCATCGCAGCAAGTCTGCCAGCTTGCTGTATCATCTCATCTCATCTCTCAAACATATCATAAGTCCACATACTAGTTGATCACCAGAGAAGAAGTTATAGCTCAGATTGCAAATCACAGACTCTCAAGTCAACAATCAAGCCTGACACAATGGCGAGTTATATTCTTTACCTTTACTGCGATTCTGCTTGTGTCATTTCAGGTTAGAGCTATGATCTTCTAGATCATATCAACTGAGTCTCCTGACAGTCAACTCACAGTTTCAACGCAAGAACTGACACTTTGTGAGTATTAATAATGTAATTACTGTCAGGTCACCAGTGTCAGCAACAGTCAAGTACAGTTAGTTGACAAAGACACAGAGTAGACTCAGAGGTTCCGCTGTCAACTCTCAACAGTCCAATCTGCATCAAAGATTAAAGTACACAGAGTTGGATATCAAGCGGAATGTGGACTGACTATGGGGTCAAGGTGGTTCAAAGCGTCAGGTTTGGTACGATGGCGTTCCTTATACCCTTCTCATACCTGTTTACTCGCACCACTACCACTATCACAGAATAGGACACCTTGTATGCTACATTGGCGACAGTACTCTTCCCATCTCCTACACGCTGCCCTCCAAGTGCTCATTCCTGGCAAGATTCCATGAGTTCCTGTTCGGAGGGTATCTTTGTGCTCCACATCCAAGACCACAGCTACTTGCATGGAGACATGCATCAAGATAAGTAGCCACTTACTTAGGTCACTGTTGGTTGGTTGTTTGTTTCTCGTAACCTTGGTTGTAAAAATACACATGCTGAGTGCGATAATTATTAATTAATAATTATTAACTTGCAAACCAATTGTATACAAATATGGAAATGAGCAAGTTTTACTCATGAAAAAGTAAATCCCTCATGGATTTTAATTATTTGCCTTCAAAATATAGATGAGGGCTGGTTACGGGAAACGAACCATTAATTATCACCGGCCCTATATTCATGATTACCTTTCTGCGTTTCTGGCCAGGGTTTTCTTGTTGAATATTATTGTCTTGTTTGTAATTATCTCTCCTACATGCTTACTCCCGATCTCATGGTGCTCAGGTACCCGGGTTACTGTGGTGGTAAATTGATCACCACAACCATGGTCACAGCTTCATGGATGACATTCATAGATAAGTAACTTCTATTACTACTGCATAATTAACCACTGCGTCACCGTCCAGGGCTCTTTCTGTTGAGAATTATGATCATATCTGTGTTCTTTTTAGGTCACCTATGAAAAGTAATAGATCAGTTGGCCATCCGCCATCTCTCAACTTATCTTTTAAAGCTTGCCACAATTATGATTTTAATCTTTGTCTTTACTGCAGATTTGTTTGTGTCATTTCAGGTTAAAGCTTTGAGTTCTTCTTCCAGTTCATCTCAGCTGAGTCATCTGCGTCCATCCTAGGGGGTCCAGTGTCAGCAACATGGACTAAACCACAGAGGATTGATGAAGACGCAGACTCAGAAGCTCCGCTATCAACTCTTAACAGTACAGTATCAGCATCAAGGGCTAAAGTACACAGAGTTGGATATAAAGCGGAATGTGGACTGACTTTGGGGTCAGGTGGTTCAAAGCGTCAGGTTTGGTACGAAGGCGTTCCTCTTCCCTTCTCATACCTGTTTACTCCCGGATTCTTGGGCTCGGGTCCTCGTAGTCATTATGGCAGTAATTTCTCGCACCACTACCACTATCACAGAATAGGACACCTCGTATGCTACCTTGGAGACAGTACTATTCCCAACTCATACACGCTGCCCTCCAAGTGCTCATTCCTGGCAAGATTCCATGAGTCCCTGTACGGAGGGTATCTTTGTGCTCCACATACAAGACCACAGCTACTTGCATGGAGACATGCAACAAGATAAGTAGCCACTTACTTATATTCATGATTACCTTTTTGCTTTTCTAGCCAAGGTTTCTTGTTGAATATTATTGTGTCTTGTATGTGATTATCTCAGCGGATATTCAGCCTGCCATTGCAATTTCTTTAAGGCCGAGGTTCCCACCTCCATATGTTGGTAGTGAGGCATAAATCAAAGCAGGTGTCGGTTTGGGCAATAAATATTAAACATTTATAAACAATGTTTCTATTTATAACCAAACCAAACCTGCTTTGATGTAATGGCCCTCCCATCCTTCCCCTCACTCCACGGCCTTGTACACCACAGGTCTCGGTTTATAAAAACAATGAGAAAGAGGAAGAGTATGGTGGGAGCTGGCTTTTATATCCAGGCTGAGCAGGAGAGCTCTCCTAAAGGGAGACTACTCTCTGGGGGAGAATAACTCCCCAGGAGAGAGTAGGGAGAGCTCCCCTGAAGGGAGATGACTCCCTGGGGAGGATAACTCCCCAGGGAAGATAACTTTTGGTTTTAAACTGGCGTTTAACGTTTGTATTGTATATCTCTGACGGAGATCAAGGCATAAATCAAAGCAGGTTTGGTTTGGTTATAAATAGAAACATTGTTTATAAATGTTTAATTTATGTCCTGTTGTGTTCATGCAGGTATATCAAGACCAATGGTGAGGTGATGGCTCAGACCCAGCTCAGTAAGGAGAGACCTACCCACAAACCCGTGCGCATACCATGTAAGCACAAGATCAGACAAATCAGCTGCCGGGATGGTGTGATCTGGGCAGTGACTGACCAGTGTCAACTCATGGTGCGTACTGGAGTCTCACAGAACAAACCTCTCGGTACTGACTGGGAATTTGAACATGGGTGAGTTTGATGTGGGTTATTTACCATGTTTATCCAATGAAAATTTTGGATGGATGTACGCTTGGCAGATGTTACAGAATTCTATGCCAACAAATATTCATAAACAACTTTATTAGGGTAAAACTATAAAATTGAAGAAATACAGAGGTAAAATGTGGATTCTTCTTCTTTGGCTATTAGGTGGATTGACTCAAATTCTTACATGCTTCAAGTTACTATCTCAATGAATTGCTGTAAAATGATCAACATTTATTCATTTTAAACATGTTAAAGATTCTATCAAATACCAGCTGCACACTTCAAATGAACTGTTACAGAGAAGCTGTGAAAACTATATGCTGATAATTTTTTCCACAAAAAATTACATCAAATATGGTATATGTGAAATCATTAAGAAAGGTGCTTTCAGAAATAAATACATTACCACAGCTATGAGGCATACTATTAGCTGTATAAAGACAATTTCTAGAGGGTGTGTAAAAGTGTGTACAGGAGGGCTCAGTACCCTTTAATGTCAAATATAACCTATTACGACTATTTAGCCTCAAAAAAGTATGGGATGCGGAAACTATTTGGTAGAAACTGTAAGAACCAACAGGTGCAAGGCCCAGTAACATGCCCCATAAAACAATTATATTCACAGTGCACTTAGTAAAAGTACATGATAATATGTGCTGGAATAACAAGTGATTCATCTTGTATAAATTTTCATAAATATTAATAGTAGGTCTATATGTGAAAAAAAAAACAATTTACAGTTTTAAGTTATAGAAATAATAGTCAAATGTAAAACAAAGGTATTAAATTAAAATCAATTGTATATGTATCAGTATACAAGAATTTTATAGGCAGTGGCTGATTTAAAAATGTCTATTTTAGAGTCTGCTGTAAAATTGTTATATACCCATTTAGAAAATACAATTCTGATTCTCATCTATATAGTACTATATAAAAGATTGACAGTCTGTGTAAGAGCCTTGACAGTACATAAAATGGGATTTGCGATAAAAAAAGAAGAGAATTATATTTGCCTGAAATAATATTGTGTTAACACATGAAATATAAAACATTTCTTCTATCAAAAAGCTGTGGCAAATTAAAATGTTTACATGCACCGCTATAACCTAGATGATCGTAGTGAGTGCCAGTTTTAAAACAAATACACTTAATAAAACTTTTCTGAGTCCTCTTCAAGTTATCACACTGATATTGATAATGGGGAGACTAAAACTGGAGAACAATATTCCAGTGGGCTCCTTACCAGGGATACATACACAGATTTGGTGGCGGAAACAGATGAGGAGGATTTGCAAGTTTTCTCAATAAGTCGTAGCATTTTAAAAGACTGACTACAAATGTTCGCTATATGAGCTTTGAACATTCACTACATACACGTGATATATAATAATGTTGGTTTACATATTAAGGGCATGTATTCCACCAGAGTGGACTTTCACACAGTTGCTGCCATTTGTCGTTTTATTGTGTCGGAGTATTATCATGATGATCAATATAATATTTTGGAAAGCTTATTTCTTTAGGAATATATTGGTTGTGAGAGCCATGTATTACTTAAGAAATAATGTTTTCTTTGTCGTGCTCCGTGGTTATTTCATGCATGCTTAGTATTGGAAAGTTCATATTTTAGGGCAAGGGCGAAGCCCGCGCCCTAAAATTTATAAACTTTCCCACACTAACCCTGCGTAAAATAACCTTTGAGCATTTGAGAAAGAAATTTCATCTTGTAATTTATTTGTTTATTTTATTCGATTGTTACTTGTATGAAGCAGACGTCCCTTTCCTCATCCGACTTGTGAGATGGAATCTCCCAATGAACACCTGCACTTGACGCGTGTTGATTTCACATAACCATGCTAAAACGTGTAATAATTGCACGGTTAGCTCGACGTTATGGACACAAGTGTTATAGAATATACAGTTATTCCAATTTAAATACTTGTCTTTTCAAAAAATAAACCTCCATTTTCAGATGTTTATTTCTCAAGAATTTCTAAATTTCCATTCATTTGATAACCGTGCTGAATACATTAACCCTACAACAATTTTGGTAGCACACAAAAGTCATACTTTATACATTAATATCTCTGCAAGCAGAACCTCATTGAGAAAACTGAAGCTAAACTATTTTGTTTGGGTAGTTCAGAACAGCCTTGAGAAGTTCTGAATCTCCATGATGAACAGTTCTCAAGAAATAAATGGTTTTCTTTATAAAACTGGAGAAATCAAGTAATGGAATTAAACTAGCGATAAACAAATTAATGGCTATTAGATGATAATGGTGCCCCCACAGTTTTTGTAAGCAAGTATGAATAGCCAGCTTGAACAAGAATCCACTCAGTCATCTGTAAATTTTGCCACTCATTTTGAAAGCTAAAATTTCACCTAAGCTAATATTTGTAGTAGCAAAATAATCTTATCTGAATGAAGAATTGATGTAGTACCACATGTAAAGAAATGTTCAATAAAGTTTTTTAGTAATTTTGGAATGCTGTTGTGTGAATTGTCAATTGTACTAAATATGTACAGGGAAGTAAACTATAACAGTATGATCAGATGTCCACAAGCCTGGCTACCCTATTCCTAGGAAGATATTTATGTCATTTAGATTATTCCTATTCCTCTCTTTGTCAGCGGTGACTTTCAGCTGGCATACTGGAATGTTGGGCTGGGACCAGACAGCACAGGCTGGGCAGTTGATGTGGTACAGAGGGTCTGGTTCTCTACCAATGTCACTGCTGATAGACCTTTTGGAGATCAGAAATGGTGGCAGGTATAATGATATTATACTGGATATGTTGTACATGTACATGTTCATTGCATTCGTTTCCCTTTTAATATTGTCCCTCTCTGGCCAAAATTGGCCTTGAGGGTATTGTCATCCAATCTAATTAAAATTAAATCCTATCTGCTCCCCATTTGGATACTGTCACTTGTAGGATCTAACAGGTTTGCAGTAACTCGTGTATTAACCAATCCCGAGAACGCTTCATAGTGCTTTGGAGGGAACATTGATGACAAAGAATTTTTGGTTGGCTCAGCCAAATTAGCTGGCTCGCTAGCGGGGTGTCTTTTCATGTTGCCGCGATCGTCCCGACATTGTGACACCATAATACGGGGTAAATATATGGACTGATCCTTGATGTAAACATTGTGGTAAATAGACACAGTGAACCTATCTCCCCTCCCCGACTGCAAATGGATGAGTCCAGATGCGACCATGATGTCATAATGCTGTTAAATATTCATGGTATGGGCGCTCAGAACACCAAATTCAACTGGGGAGCATTGATAGGATATTAATTTATTAAGATTGATTGTTATCAGTGTTTCAAACTTACATAATTTGAGTTCCAAAGCTAGTTTCACTGACTATCAACAGAATACATGTATGAATATACAATTAAAATATCACAATGCCGATATATATACTAGGATAGAGAGGAAAAGATATTTTATATGTTGGTTAAACACCATATCTAAAGAATGCATATGTCTAGGCATACCGACCTTATATCACACATGTATGCATGTGGTCATGGAGCAGAATTCTACATGTAGTGTCATTGAGATTGACTCATTTTTGCAGGTCACCAAGTCAGAGTCTGTATTTCTCACCAAATGTTTTATCACCACATATCTCAAGAATCATTGGGTTAGGCTTACTCAACTTATAAGGCTATTCAGAAGCAATGACCATGCCCTATTTTTAAAACATATGTTCCATAGCTTAGGTAATGTATATATTTGTTGAAAGCGCATTTCTTAAGGATTCCAAATATATAAATTCGTTGGCTGTAAACCTGTAGGTTGTGAAGATATTCAGATTTAAAAAAAATTTAATTTAAAATTTAATTTTAATTTCTATATAAATGCTATTTTCAAAGAGTAATCAACTTATCGCAACTTGCATCATCATTCCCTGTGGAAGACAACTCCAGCAGGAAATCTGTGTCTCAGTTTTATTAATTTTGGTCTAGTTCTCATTCTATTGACATTTAAATGGAATATTTCTTTACAAAATCGAGCAACTCATGGTTTTGAACTTTGAAGTTGAATTAAATGTCAGTAGAATAAGAACTAGACCAAAATTGACAAAACTGAGACATTGATTTCCTGTTGGAGATGTCGTCTACTGGAATTGATGATGTAAGTTACGATAAGTTCAATAATTTTTTAAAATAGTCATTTGAAACAGAAGGCTCATTTTTATACGCCCGCCAAAAGGCGGACGTATTATGTGATGGCGGTTTCCGTCCGTCTGTCCGTCCATCCGTCCGTCCTTCCGTCTGTCCGTCCCTCGTGTCCGGTCTATATCTGGGACAGTTTTCTATCTACAGTTCTAATTTTTGGTGAGTGGATACCCTACGGGGAGACGATGTGTCGCGTACCAAAATGAAGGTCAAGGTCAGAGGTCAAAGGTCACTGGCCTAAAAAACAGGAAATCACTGAAGTGTTCGTGTCCGGTCTATATCTGTGAACGTTTTCTATCCACAGTTGCAATTTTTTGTGAGTGGATACGCTAGGTGGAGACGATGTGTCGCGTACCAAAATTGAGGTCAAAGGTAGAGATCAAAGGTCACTGTTGCCTAAAATCAGGAAATCATTGATCATTGATAGTTTTCTATCTACAGTTCTAATTTTTGGTGAGTGGATGCCCTAGGGGGGAACGATGTGTTGCATACAAAATGTAGGTCGAGGTCAGAGGTCAAAGGTCAGTGTCCCGGAAAAATCAGGAAATCATTAAAAATTTCTAATTTTTTGTGAGTGGATTCAATAGGGGGAAACGAGGTGTTGCATACCAAAATATAGGTCAAGGTCGAAGGTCAAAGGTCACTGACCCCAAAATTGGGAAATTAACTTTTTTTTGTGTCAGTAGATACATGAGGGGGACACGATGTGTCACATACCAAAATGTAGGTCAAGGCCGAAGGTCAAGGTCACTGTGACCCCCAAAATCATGAAATTGTTAAAAATAAAGATTTCTTGTGTCCATTGATACACATCCTCGCGAGCCAGTGTATCGATCGATCTGTTAGGATCGATACACTGGCTTGGTTAGTTACCCATATGAGTTCTGGATATAAATAGATCTAGAGGTTTCCTCTAAATCAACCCAATCAGTGAATGCGCTAAGCCAGTTGATTAGGCCAATCCACTGCTAGGTATGAGATATGACAGGATTGAATTTTATTGCGGACTCAACTGCTTTGATGTCAAGTTGAAATCAGCATCATCGGAAGTCAAAGCAAAAACCGCAAGCTTGGGATACCGACATGCTTATTCAAAACAAGCGCAGTGGATGAAATGTATGAGATTGTATAATGGAGGCGTCGACTCAAGAACTCGTTCGAAAGACCAAAAATGTCAAGGTAAACCCTCTCCAAGGATTTAGGATTTACCTGGACTTGTGAAGATTTTTGAGATATTGAGGGAAGACAATGTGTCGTGTACCAAAATGTAGGTCAAGATTAAAGGTCAAGGTCACTGTGACCCAAAAATTTGAAATCATTAAAAATAGTCTTTTTTTGTGCCAGTAGATACATTAGAGGGACATGATGTGTTACATACCAAAATGTGGGTCAAAGATAAAGGTCACTCAATCTGATTAAAACTCAGACTTAATATTCCGCTCCTCTTTCGGACATGTCGCTGATTAAGATCTGGGACAGTTCCTATCTTAAATCTGTCGCGCATGTCAGACTGGCGACCAATCACAGTCCAGCCTCAACAGGCGAAGAGCCTGTATCTGCGCTTTCCATTTGGAGGCAAGGCCAGCATTGCTCCGGTATAGTAAATGGAAGTGCACAATCAAGCATTGCCAGCGGCCACGCCGACTACGCGAAATGGAAAGCGTCCTATACCGGTATTCAGTGGCGGCCAAGGGCGAGATCTAAAATTATGGTGTGTTGGCGTGTCCGCATTAAAGCAAGAGCGACTGCAGGTGCTCTCTTGCATGCTACGTAAAAGACACTGTATAGCCGTTCTTCTTACCGGCTACGGGAAATCTTTATGTTGCCGAGTGTACGGACGAGACGCAGAAAAATCCCCGCCTGAAGGCTGAAGCTTCAGGCGGGGCTGTCGACTCAGTCCATTGGCGATCACCGAAGATATTATTTGCTCCCCGTTGCTCTCTTCAATGACGGACCAGGTGAAAAGATCAAGGGATATTTCTTGCACTGCTGGATATATAGGTACGGTTATTTGTTTCATAAAATCAGTTTATAACTGCATCGCAACAAGAACGGAGATTAGGAGATTAGCCGTCACGCTATAATACGAGGCGTCTCATTGGGCGACTATTTGACCCGGAAACTATTCGATTCGGAGTTCATCTGACGGATTTGTTATAGGAACTATCCCAGATCTTAATCAGCGACATGTCCGAAAGAGGAGCGGTTTATTAAGTCTGAGTTTTAATCAGATTGAAGGTCACTGTGACCCCAAACTCAAGAAATCATTAAAAGTCACATTTTCATATACCTGTCGAAGACAAGATCATGTAATGCGATGTTGCATTCTGTCCATTCACCCATTAACATTAGTTGTCCATGCGATATCTCTAGTTTCAAGGTATGGATTGATACCAAACTTCGGGTACAGCTTACTCGCATTGCAAAGAGAGATGAATTTGTCAAGTTTAGCTGCCTATATGTGTTAGGTTGGAATATTCAGACTTGTCTCCCCTACCTGTATATGGCATTTGTCCTGTGGAGTTGTCTCTCATGTTTGATACATGTAAGAAATGGCTACATTTACTTAAATTGTGGTGAAATAAAAACCATACAATTTACTAATATAATGGGGAGAGGGGTCCTTTATGAACTTTATACCTGTTTATTAACTCAAGAACAAAGGTTTACTTCATCACTTTCTTCACATCCTTCTACCTTCATGGAAAATTTTCTCGCCTGAAAGGAATTCATTTGAAAGAAAACTACTATTTTCTTGTGTTTGACTATTGTCGATTTCAGTGTGGGATATGTGAGCTCTCGACTCTTGTTTCAAGGTCACCTAGTTACCAAGAGTTCAGCCCATTTTAGTTTATCATTCAATATAAGATGTGATGTGTGTAACATTCTCAGAAGCATAAAATCGTAGACCTTTCTCTGGATTGCTAGCTACCAATTCGGATCAAGGCCATTAACAATCTAGAAATTCAGACCAGTGTAATTCCAGATATACGGGCGTATATTGAAGCCCCTTGGGCTCTTGTTTAAATTATTTTCTTTAAATTTGAATATCTTCACAACCTACAGATTTACAGTGAACACATTTATATATTTGGAATCCTTAATAAATTCATCTTTAACAAATATATACATTACCATTGCTATAAGGCATATTTTTTGCTGTATAAAGACGAATTCTGGAGGGTTTGTAAAAGTGTCTGTAGGAGTGCTCAGTATCCTTAAGTTCTATGTCCTCTACATTCGCCAGATCTAATGATTTGCCTTGACATGTACTTTCCTGGCATTTATTCATCATTAGGTGGCATGATAGACATGAATGTAGATTTATAAACTTATAACCTTTGTTGGCTTTTCTTGAATTTTATTATAGTGATTCTTGTAGGACAGACAAATTGTAAGACAGACAAAGGTTGGAATGGATATTGATACTGCAGGCATATACATGTAAATGTGGTAATAGTATTGGCAACTAAATATATCTTTAAATCTAAGCGGCATCCTCTGCTTATACACATGGCTAAATTGCAAGCAGAGAAAATATACTGCTATCAATATGGGGTGATACCCTATCGGAAATTGCAAGGACTCGGGGACAGTGTGAATGTATGATATTTTGGTCAAATTGAATTAAACTAACACTGATAAACTCTTCTGTACAGATCTACATAATGTATGCCTATAGGTGTATTGACCATGTAAGTCATATAATCTGGAGTAGTTGGCTTATTACATAATACACTTAACATAAGGGAACTACCTGTGTCTAACATAAGGGAACTACCTGTGTCTAACATAAGGTAACTACCTGTGTCTAACATAAGGGAACTACCTGTGTCTAACATAAGGGAACTACTTGTGTCTAACATAAGGGAACTACCTGTGTCTAACATAAGGGAACTACCTGTGTCTAACATAAGGGAACTACCTGTGTCTAACATAAGGGAACTACCTGTGTCTAACATAAGGGAACTACCTGTGTCTAACATAAGGGAACTACCTGTGTCTACAAAGTAAACAGTTCATTTCTATGATCAGTGTCACTTCTCCTCTAATACAGACATTGCAAATAAATCCTGTTCATTGATATCCCATTATTTTTCTTTTGTCTCCAGTGGATGTGTAGTCCTGTGTATGACTAATGTCATAAAAAGTTGAACCAGTAACATCAGCTATTGCTTCAATCATGGTCCTTGTTTTAATATTTTCTTTGATAGAAATAATCAAAATTTTGCATTCCCAACATTGTGTATCTCATGCACAATAGTAGGTTTGTACTTCTATGTATAAGATCTGTCATTGAATCTTATGCTTATGATATACAATGCATTGAAGTATTAACAGGCATAAACAGGCATGGTGGAGGAATTTTGTTTTGGAAGGGGGAGGAGGGCAGTTGTGAGGCCTACTATCCCAGCACTTCAGGAGAGGGTTCAGGCACTGCAGGGCCGGTGGAAGCAATTCCTGATTGGGGGGCTTCTATCACAGCACTTTAAGTGAGGGGAGTCTAGATCACCGGAGATGCGTTCTGAGCGATTTCTGGGAAATAAAATCACTCTGCAATGAAGTATATATTCTAGTTCTCTTCTAAATCTTTTACCACAGAAAAGCATCATCGAACTCTAGCCATGATTTGCCTGCAAAAATCTGTACTTGGCAGAATGAGAATTTGTGATGGCTATTAGACCATGTTGTAATTGTAAGGAGCGCTGAATCACATCCATGACCTCTCCGAATATCCATACTTGAGCAAATTAGAAGCCAGGCAATGTGTCGTATATTTCATCCCCTTTGAACTCAGTTGTATGTAGCCATGAATGTTTTGACTAGAGCGACTCCCACGTGTCATTCCTTCGATTACTTCACAGAGACTGTTCTACAGCGTATTCCAATAAGCTCGGCTTGCTTTTGACCACGGCGAAGCACGCTCTAACCCTGTCCATTCATTGGCTGTTATTCGAATAATAACTCACCTAATCTGTGTGCAGGGCTGGTACGGAGTATACAGACCTACATTTATGGAGGATATGAAAACGCAATCTATGGAGCCAAGGTTTTCCGTGATTTTGAATTAGAAAAGTATATGTATGATAGCATAGACTCTTTATAAACTTAACCAATATAACTGGTATGGGCAATGGGGTGTCAAGAAATTCTTGTAATGGAATGATCATTGCAGAAGTAGCGCCATCTACATCCATAATTTAAAAGTATAGAACCGACCATGGATCTTTTGTAGTTTTAAGCAACATCTGGCTGCGAGAGTGCCTGTAGCAAACACACTTTTACAGTTTGATGTTCCCACAAACGTATCAGCTAGTTTTCACAACTGACCACAACTGTCCGTCATAGTAGTTACACTGCTAGAATGAAAGTGTTGTATTTAACATTACAGGGGCAGTGAAACCGGGGGGGGGGGGGGTGAATCTGCAGCCCCCCACTTTTTGAGATCACAACGCCTCAACCCCCCTCCTTTCAAATTTGCTCTGCAGCTTTTTCATTATAAATGTCTGGGGAGTGACAATTGTATAAAGTGTTATATTTGTAACACTCTCAGAAAGTGTTGGAAAAAAGGTTATATATCCAACATTTTAATATAGTGCTGTATCAGGAGCTATAAAATGCTGAATTTAACACTTGTGTTGTTTTGCTCCTGATACAGCACTATAATGTTGGATATATCACCTTTTGTGAGAGTGTTTCATATATAACCCTTAATATAATGTAAATGTCATACATTTATAATCTTGAATACAACACTTTTATTTAACTTTCCCTGAAAGAGTGTACTTACTGGGAATATCTCGGAGAAGAGAGTACCTGGTCTTGTGGCAAAATTATCGTGAGGGCTAAAGTCTCCTCCCCTTAGAGAACTGTATCTTTATTCTCAGCCAGACCTCGGTTGGTGAATACAGCATTGCTGTCTGTCCATATGTGAGCGTGTGCCACAAATTATTGTTTACACTGCGGTAAAAACGTAGGTTTTTTCAAGTGGAACTTACACTGTTCTGCTAACGCTATATATGTTCCGCTTGAGATTTTTTTTATATCTAAATTTAGTAAACTGGTGCATGTGGATGCGATATTTGGAAAGATAATATGTAAACAGTAACCAAACTCTTTTTCTTCTATTGTATTGGGTCCGCAGGTTTCGGCTTCACTCCCACTCCTCCTCTGAGTTACTTTGTGTTTCACCCGTTGGAAAAGAGATCTCTTTTCAGAGGCACTTTTACCAGGGATGATTCTTGATTGCTCGTCCCACAGGGTTATGTACCCCACCCTCTGTCCTATTCTAAAAAACCCGTCATGCCTAATTGAGGGTGTGTCCAAATTGGGGAGATTTGAAGCCCTGTGCATACCAAATTATGTTTTACACAATATATTCGGGAGATATGCGCTTCTTCGTGTTTCACACAAGCTTTCATTCTAACCATAAACTGGCTTATCAGGACCTACTTATATCCCAAGGCTATTGCTTTCACCTTGTGAAGATGGACAAGATGTCAAGTTTGTTAATTTATAGATTTGAAGACATTTTAATGGACTATTTCTGGGCATTTTTTTTTATCTCTTGTGTTTTATTGTGAATACACATGGCATTTTGCTTTGTAATCATATGTAAATGTATGTGTACAGGATGTGGTAGTCATCCTTTGATCTCAAAGGCCCTTTCATATAGACATGGAATTTACTGTTTCAGGTGTCTATGAGTGAATTCCTGATGCAAGACCCTACTGCCGCAGACAAGTTGAAGGTTCTTTCTGGTATATTTGACCTTCAAAGAATCATCCGTGAAATTGGTCCACAGCACGGTGGACTGGTCGCAGTAGAGCCGAGTGGAACATGGGTGTGTACAGGCAACTCTAAAGTGTTGAATGTGTGTAGGAGCAGTCTGATGGGTCATCACTGGGAGAAGACTCAACCTTTAGGAATGGCTCTATCAACTGTCTGGAAAGTTCTCTCAACATCGGCCTCTCATCTTCCATATGGTAAAATTTACATTTGATTTGTGGGATCAAGAGTCTGCAGACATGATCATTGGATATATTTAGCTCACTCAATCAGACAGGATGTCTTTATGTCATTTAATAATCTAATAATGACTTACCCAGATAAGATTAATTCTGGTCATCCCCTTGTGAGAATGGATTGCCATACATGACCCTTGGAGTGTGGTTGGTAAACAGTAAATGTAAGCACACTAAACAACTTGGCTAGCTGCATGTACCTCACTCACAATGACTGTACATGCTTTATTATTCTGGAATTCTCTTTTGCAGTAAAGAGCATTTTTGCTGGATGTATTGTTCATGAATAAACTACGGCCTAACCACAGATTTCTGCTGTAAACTTCACTGAAAATATTATTTCTTCTGCTTAATCAGTTAATCACGTCAAATCTGCTAACTTGACTCTCATATTGGGAATTAGCTGGACCAAGCTAGTTAAAGAGGTTACAGCCATGTAGACTCTTGTTCTCCTGGTTATGGCCATGATGGCCCTGCTGACCCCAGCATCTAGCTTGTGTGTCTGGGATAGAAATACAGCAAGGACTCTGAATCTGTTGTTTCATCTGGTTCACATCGGATTCCAACATCTGATACAGAAAGTGTGTCATGCATCAAAGTTGATAATCTGTACATTAGATTACAATTGTTAATTATCCCTCATTGTCACGAAAACAAGAAAATGTAGCTGAATTTTTGTTTCTCTTCTTCTTGATATAGGATCTGTCTGGGCCCAACAACCTAATGGAGAATTATTCGCCTTCCCTGCAGCTTCCCTTATCTTCTCCACGATTGAACGGCCCATTAGTCAATGTTACTTCACCAGTTTGAGCATCTGTAAGGATGCGGCTTGGGGACTGACAGCCGACAGTGAGGTCTATATCCGGAGAGGTATGGGTCCTCACTGCCCACTCGGCATTGACTGGATGTTACAAGATCTTGAACAGATAGGTATGATTTAATTCCTTTCTGTATCCACACCATTTGGATTGTAAAAACATTTGAAATTCATCTGACAGCATTATGTGTCCAGTTAAGCATTGCCAAATGTTTACACAGACCATTCTATATGCCTGTCAATAGATAAGGACATTGCGATCACGATTTCTCTCCATCTGTTAACTTTTCATGTTTGTGCAATATCTGTTCCAGATTATGGATTCATACCAAATTTTGGGTATACATGGTCCATGAGACAAAGAGAAATGCTATTTTTCACCCCTTTGTCATTTTTGCCTTGGGGTATTGTCATCGCCAAGTACGTCCGTCCGCCCGTTACCGCATTTTAGGCAAAACGCTTGGGATACAGTGATCAAATTTTGGAAACTCATTTATCTAGTTATAAGTCAGACGCCTTTTGAAAATGGCTCCACTCAGTCCATATTTTACAGAGTTGTGCCCCTTTACAGATTATTACATAATTTCTGATTTTGTGATATGCGCTTGAATGTAACTGACTATATCTGCAGAACTGTGTTAGATACAGCTACTACATTTTGGAAACTTATTTATTGTGTTATATTCCAGAAGCCAACAGAAAAGTAGTTGCCTCAGCCCTTATTTTACTGAGTTTTGTCCCTTTTCAGGGGCAATAATCTCTGATTTTGTGATATATGCTTGAATGTAAACAGTTATATCTAATTAACTGTTTGGTACAGCTACCAAATTATAAGGAAACTTTTTTATCTAGTTGTAAGATGCGTACAATAAAATTAGTCGTCTCAGCTCATAGTTTGTGGAGTTACGCCCCTTTTCGGATGTAATAATCATTTATTTCATGATTTTTAGTTGAATGTATCAAGTCATATCTGCAGATCTGTGTTTGATACAGCTTCTAAATTTGGAAAACTTATTCATCTAGTTGTATTCTAGAAGCATACAGAAAATTCATTGTCTAGGCCTTTATTTTATGGAGTTATGCCCCTTTTCGGGTGTAATAATCTTGGATATGCTTGAATGTAACCAGTTATATCTGAAGAACTTTGTTCGATACAGCTACCAAATTTTTGAAACTTATATATCTACTTGTATACTAGATGCCTAGAAAAAAATTATTCGTCTTGGTCCTTAGTCTACAGAGTTATGCCTCTTTTTCGTGTAATAATCTACGATTTTGTGATATATGCTTGAGTGTAGCTGTTATATATCTGCAGAATTAATTATATTCTCTAAAAAAAGGAGAATTCGGGATGATTAGTAAACAGCCCTCACAATTAGGAAAATTCTCCACGGCAAAAAAATTGCTGAGGAGAAATCAATTGGCCACGGCAAAAAAGGGCTTCACCACGGCATTTTTTTTTTGCAGTAGATCTAGTTTTGACTACGATAATTAAATGACTTGCCCAGGATGTTTGCTGGAATTCACAGATTTTCCACTACAATTGGATGCATTCATTTTTGTCATATCAGAAGTTCATAAAATACAGATGAACTTCTGGTCATATGTACTGACCATTGAGCAAAAATTCAAGTTTTGTGTTTGGGTTAACATAACCTTGCTACAAACCATGCGTTGGTAGGTCAATTTTTAGTTTTATTATTTTAATTTTAGTTCTCAATTGAACTTTTTCATGATCACATACCTGGTGACATTATTGCTTCATGGGAGTAGAGACATGAGATGTGCGAAACAGAGAAAATATTACCATTTGTGTGAATTTGAGTTTTCCTGGTTAACAGATATAACTTCAATATAAGATAGTTTCAGGAATACCCTATATTTCTTAGATGAATTAAAAAAAAGGTAAAATAAAAAAAACCCTAAAGTTATAGGTGGGGGCCTGTAGGGTTAATCAAACAAACAATATTTTAAGTTTTGCCTTGGCTTCTTTGCAAACAAGAATGAATAAAAACTCTGATTTTTCTAACTCCTTCTGGTAAAGTTTTGTATTCCGCCTCCAGAATGTTCAGCACATCCAACGACAGTGACAGCTTAATATTATTGTCGCTTCTTGGTGTGCCGCGAACTTGCCCATATAGTCGGCCGGAGGCATTCCAGTTTTTTATTACCTCAGGTTCCAGCTATCCATTTATCCGATACGGCGATAGTGACAAAGCCACGTGGTCGTAACATGTTGGCCGATCTTGCACGCCTCAAAAAGTAAAGAAAATTTCAAGCACAGTTTCCACCATTGTCCGCCAGTTCAGGCTTTATGCACGACAACCTCAAATTTCATCATTTCGTCAGCATCGTCATGCTCTCATACGATGGCAAAGCAAAACAAATTGTCACTTTTAAAACTTTTAAATACCGCTGTGCAGGAGAATGGTAATTGTAGGGGCTTACGTGGAGTACGGTAACCCCAAATGTCGGGCAAATTATATTCCGGGTAATGTATGAAAACATGGAGTATATAAGATATTTAGTGCCAGCTGTAATTAATTAATTTAAGATTACTACTCAGTTCACTATTTCAGGTTGCCGTGCCATTCATAATACAATAATACATAATCCTAACTGTACGTGAATTCCCCTTCATCGTAACCCTCACCATTCCCTAGAGCACTCTCCTCATTTGCGGTCGCCTGTGCTATTGCGACAACGAAGAAACGCCAGTGGAGAAATGCCCTGCATGCTGGAGAGTGACAGACATCCAATTGAAGATCTGTGCTTTCTAGATCGGGAATGATCGGCTGTCTATCAGTTCTAGGAAAAGTGCATTTTGCCGACCGATGTCTCCAAATTATGCAATCAAACAACCACAGCACCAGTAGCTGTCTCGTTTATTAAAACCAAATTTATTAGCAAGAAAAGCCAGTTCAAGGAGACGTATTTTACCATCGACCATATGTTGTTTACTGACAACAACAACAACATCACTTTACGACCCACGGCAAAAAAACTGCCGACGCGAAGTGATTTTACCCCAGCATTTACCACGGCAATTGCCGTTTGCCGTGGCTAATTGCGAGGGCTGAGTAAATATAGTCATAAGATGTTGCACATCGTCCGCATATTTCTCAATTGCTTGGGGGAAGCCGAGGGGGTTTGTGAGTCTCGCCCTCAGGTTTTTTTAAGTCAAAGGTCAAGGTCACTTGGGCAAGAAATTCTGGAAAACAATCTCTAGTTCCAGGTTAAGTATTGGCACCAAACTTGGGTATACCTTGGACATGGGGCAAAGAAGAACTTTGTATTGTATTTTGAGGTCATTATGTCAAAGGTCAAGTTCAATTTCGCTAGAAAGCCTGCAAAAGAAATGGAAAATCTGTCATTTCAATTTATAATGAGTTAATAACTTGGGTCTACTTTGCCCATTGGACAAATACATATATCTTGTTTTTTGCTAAACCACCTGACTACATGTAGAAACATAGATTCTCTCGGTTTGATCCTGATGTTGCTCATCTTGTTATTTGTAGGTGATGCTCACTTGGTAAGTATCAGTTGTGGCTCTCAGACTGTTTGGGCCGTGGACTCGGATGGAAATGTGTTCCAGCGACTCGGAGTGAAGGTTCCTTCCAACCACCAACTCAATCCAGCCTGGTTACCCATTGAACCTTCTGGAACGGTTTTCACCAATGTTGTTACTGGCCCTAAGGATTGGATGGTTTGTCTTCGTTCAAATATACAATGTATATATTATTGGTAGATGTATTTTATATTGTATTCCATCGCTGATAGAGAAAAGTAATCTGGTTAGCAGCTGTGTAAATTTCTGTGGGATATTCCTGCATTATGCTCCATAAAAAGTAGGATCTTACCCATTGGCTAAATTGTGAGAGAACTTGGCTGTGTTCCTGAAATAACAATAGGCCATACAAAGGTACCAATAATGTTTCATTTCTCAAGTTGCACCTATAATAATAATAATAGTTATTTACAGAGGCGATTCAATTAGTACAAAACTAATCTTCCTTGAGTCCCTCACACTCGCTCTTAAATACAAGTCATTCACACACATACAAAAATAGGAAATGAAATCAACTAAAATAGGTAAATATGCACATAGAACTGAGTTATCTACGGACAACTGTGATGGAAGGCCAAATGTCCAAATAATCAGAAACTCACTTTTATCGAACCGAAAACCTAAGTTTTCTAACAGATAACTTAAGCTGCCAAAGAGAAAACCATGGTTTTCAAATCGAGAACTTAAGTTGAACACCTAGGCTATCTAACAGACAACCGCAAGTTTTTCTTTCCTTAACCTCGAGTTTCTATTTCACAAAACCGAAAATCACAGTTGTCAGTTAATAACTAGCAGACAACCCTGAGTTTCTCTTTCAACTTCAAGTTTCTGTTTATTTTGAACATCTGTGTAGACCTAAGTTATCAGTCAAGCCTAGGTTTTCGAATTGATGGTTGTCGTGAAGTGACCTCGACTTTCTACTTAGAGTTTGATATCCGGGTACTCAGAGACGGCATGTGTGTAACTGTGTTTGCCAAATCTTGACCAGACAGCTGAATTACAGCTAGATTATTTCTCCCAATTCAGTCTGCAGCATACAATAGCTATTAAACTGATTAAAGGCCTAGTTCTGAGTACCAATACCCAGTCTGTGATAATGCTTGTGTAAACTAGGCTCGGTCATATATTCTACATCAAATAAATAATCTCAATTATGTGTTTGTTGAATACAATTGATTGTGTGGTTCTGTCTGATGTTTTGATCAGTCAACATGCGAGAAAGGGCGCAAAACCCATAGTATACCCGGATATCGAAACTCGAAGTTAGTTGAGTTTCACTTTATGACAAATGCAAATTCGCAGCTGCATCCGTGATTTATATCCTTCTCCCGTTTTTTTAATCCCTTGGTGAAAATAGCCTTGGGGTTTTAGTTTTATTCCACACCAAATCAACCGAACAGTGAACATTATTTTAACCCAATTCTTGAAATTTTGCATGATGCTTTGGCTATATAAAAAAAAATTGGATCCCAAATTACATCTAGGTCAACAACTTCCTGAAATATAGGTGAAATAATGAAATCTGACCAAATGTCCATCACCTGCCTTTTCAGCCACTCGTTATCACCGTAACAAAGGCACATAGAAAAGCAATTCATGCATTGTCTGAATTTGTATTTTTATACATCATCTAAAGCTCATTCACCACATAATAATTAGGTCTTATTCACAATAGTGGTCAATCTGACCAGGACCAGGGCCCCAGAACCCCTGGTCTATTTGGTAGCCTTACTACTGTACCTGGACTTGCTATCTTGTCTGAGTTGCAAATATCTCCAAACACTTACATTTCTTGCGCTGTAAAACTTACCTTCACATACCTTATTGCTATCGTGTTCCTACGCGATTGCCTATTGTAACACATTACCACAGAAACAAAATAATCCCCTGTGCTCCCCAGTGCCCATGCGCGAGTACCCAGAATCCAATCTGTCCGACCACGTCACTTCCTTCTTTCTTCTACAAGTCGTAGTGGAAACACGTGTTCTCAATTTCGTCTGAAAAATCTTGGATCTACTTTGAGTTTACCACGCATTACCTCGGAATTTACCTTGGATATTACCTCGGATTCTACCTGGGATTAATACCTTGGATTTACTGTGATTCTGTGATTCTTGGATTGCCTACCGGGCCTGGAAATCTCACCCGTCGGGAAGTATTCAATCATCTCTGAATCAAATAAAATGGCTTCCATTGTCTGCGTTGTATGTGGTCTATGAAGCCGGCCTGCGGGCACACCTTGGTGGGTCCGTTGTGTCGGGAGAAACTGGTTTGACCAGTTTGTAAGAGGAATAAGCTTTGTCCCGTCAGCGTATTTCTGACAAAAGGAAATATCTTATTGGTTCATGTGCTAGTGTATTTCTGTCGTCTCCCGTCTGGCGGGCCGAGAAATTGTATTGTTCTCCGTCTCGTCTTTAGAGACGGAGAGCCTTCTTTTCTTATGTCTGTTAACGTAATTTCATGTTAAAATGACACCCCGTTTCACTTCATTGTTGTAATAAATATTCTTCCAACTATTTCTGATTATGTGAAGTTTGTAACGGGTACAAAATGGCGTTCGTCATCCAGATAAGATATGTACACGAGATGACCTTGATCGCATATGTTGTTCCCTACTTCCAATTTCAGATTATGATAATCGGCGGCTGCATCGAACACCTTGGTACAGCCTTGTCATACAGAAGATATTTCTACAACAATGCCGGAGAAATTGAGGAAAGATGTGCCTGCAATTTCTTCCGTTATTGCACCACTTCCGTAAGGTCGTCGGTTGTAATAACTCCTGTTCCGGTTTGCTGTGTCTACTATTTCCTCAGCAAACTGGAACTTCGTCGATAAAGTCGGAGATTGTGACTACCCCCCTGTCAAGGACCCGTCACTTCCGGAGAAATTATCAACAATTCGGCCCAGCTCATCGCCGTCTACACAAACTACGGAGATGTCTGCTGCATCTGTAATATCATCACTTCCTGTCATCGGTGACTATTACACCAGTATCCGGTTTTGCTGAATCTGACCGTTCATTTTTGAATGTGCCGAGATTATATAGGGCTCTGCCGCAACCATTGTCAGGACCCCCGCAGCTTCTCAACCGGTACTACAACCACGTACGCCTGGGTCCAGTTATGACTTCCGGTCTACGTCTATTCCGAGTTTCTCGGATATCTTCATGCAACCTCTTACATCATACCTTCCGGTATCATCTTACCTTCCGGTATCATTGTTCGGAACTCCCGCTTCTGTTCTTGCGCATGTTCCGACTTCGGCAACTACATCCTTCTACAGGCTTGCTGCAACTTGTGATGTTCTGTTACGTAATCGTTGTATGATGTTCCGGTTCAACCATCGATGTTTAGTTCTCCAGTTACGTCATCGATGTATTGTGTTCCGGTTACGTCATCGATGTGTAGCAGACCGGCTGATTCCTACACTGCTCCGACTTACTCTCCATTTCCTGTTCGTCATGCGGTGTACAGGCCTACATCATATCCTTCGGTGGCTTCTGTAGTCCGATGTACCTCGTAGTGTGACTTCTCCTGTTACAACGGTTGTGTCACATTCGACTTCCGGTACATCGGGTGTTTACTGTCGTTTTCCATCTTTCGAGACGTGAAGTAAAGGTTGCACATCTACATCTGCTGTTATACGGCGCATGTTTCAACTTACGTGGCTTCAGCTTCCGATTATACAGACATACGACGTATCACTGAGCTATTTATTCTACGATAAAAGAATAAATACCTGTTCCATTCGGCTGTTTATTCGACGATAAGAATTACATGCCTATACTCAGCTATACACAGCCCTTGTATTCCCCCGTATCTGTTCATTACGGAAGAAAGAGGGGGGACGCAAAAGGGGCCTCATCGTATCCTATTGTTTCGGTTGCTCGGCCACATCCGGTAACGTTGAATGTTATCAACCATCAGGTCTTACATCACATTCGACTTCCGGTTATGCAGATCTTCACTTCCATCTCTAATCTGTGAGGCATACGGTATCGTATTTAGACCTATGCCTGTCTTCATACACAGGTAGTGAATGTTGCTCATCTGCACCTTCGGCCTAAGTACCCAGTTAGACCGACAATCTCTCAACGACTTCTGTCACTTCCGGACTGGAAGTACAGATTGTGTCACCATGTGGCTGCTTCCTATAACAACTCACCGGTGACGTATACACAGTTATTGAGAGTTTCCTGTCTTCATCGTATGTTGTGAAGACACCTGATCATCATTTACGGCGTTTTACGTATTGGTTTCGACCGTGCAAACGCCTACTTTGGTGACAACGGAACTGTTGTTCTTTTATGGATTCGGATATTTGACCACTCCATTGCTTCAACCGTTTCCGTTTTGGCGAATTTTCACCGCTGTGTCTCGCTCTACAGTTTTGAGAAAGCAGGTGATTTATTCCCATATCTAGCTGCCAGAAGTTCTGCCTATCTTCATAGCGCATTCCTTCTTTTAAGGGGCTACGGCGTTCTGCGTATTGGTTTCGACCGTACAAACGTCGGCAATCTCTCATTGGCGTCTGTGACTTCGGAGAGGAAGTACAGATTATGTCACCATTTTGCTGTTTCTTATAACAACTTACTGTTGATGATTACGCAACTATTGAGAGTATCCTGTTTTCACATTTAACTTACAATCGTAAGTTGAAGACATATGTTCATCAACTACGGCGTTCTACGTATTGGTTTCGATCATACAAATGCCTGCTTTGATGTCAACGAAACGGTTGTTGTTTTATGGATTCGGATACTTGGCCACTCCATTGCTTCAATCGTTTCCGATTTGGCGAATTTTCACCGCTGTATCTCGCTCTTCAGTTTCGAGAATGCAGGTGATTTATTCCCATATCTAGCTGCCTGAAGTTCTGCCTATCTTCATAGCGCATTCCTTCCTGTCTACGACATCTGTCAACTAGCAACGTTGGTATCTGGTCGTATGACTTTGCAGCTGGGCAGTATGACGTTAATTCCGGTTTTCACTCCGGTTTGTAACTCATTCTGCAGGGTCACAGCATCACCCGGGCCCTCTAGTCAGCTTTACAATGGTCTTTGGGTCTTAACGAGGGTTTGCGCATGCGCATTCCTTTACCGTCCATCAGTTTCCGGTTCCTCGTTGATCCATATGACTTACGTAGACCCTGACGATTGGGTGTTGCTGTTGCGTCATGAATGGAGCATTATCTCCAGGTATGACTTATTGTCAGAATTTGGATCAAATTCGTTTGAACCATACATTTTGGGTCTGTTTCGTTCAACTATTTGTACGTCACATCTATTCCCAAAAAATTCTGACAATGCTTGCCGTGAGATCGTACTTTCCTAGAATACGTGATCTTCTGCAGTTTCGGCCCTATGGGATCCTGATCGATCCTCTGGGTATTCCACTTCGACTGTGTCTTTAGAGGTATAGTGAACGTGTTCACTAAAGAAATCCTCTTATGGAGACCTGCTTCGACTCGTCTCCTTCCGCACACAGCTCATCATGGGATTGTGATTACGCTGGTCATTTACGCCAGAACATGTTATCTGGCTAAACTTGACACGGATTGGTTTCGTTGGAACCGTTTCTGTTAAAATCGCATTCCCTCATCTTCTCTACTTCCGGTGGAGAATGTGGAATTGATGACAGACTTTTCGGCGATCATGACGTAGTCGCTTGCCGATGTCACGTAACCGGAAGAAACTACGATTTACCTATTCTTCTTGGGGTTACATCCCTATTGCGGCTAAACTACTCCTGGCAGGCGAGTGTCCAGGGTGGTGTATGAGACTGCGTCACCTCGTCATCGTTTCCTCAGTTTGCAGCGGAATAGTTCCAGCAACATGATCGGTTTGGTAGGCAAGCTTCAGTGGATACTCTTTCAGTTTCCACGATACTTGTCTCATACCGAGCTACCCCGGACTTACTCAGTCTTTCCTCTTCTATAGTGGATGACAATATGGAAGAGCCTTCATTCCGGCGGTAATGTTGCTGTTCTTTTCTTCCGACACTGAGGTATCATTGCGGTGGCGTTGAAGAGTTCGTCCTAGTACGCACCTAAATCCTTTTGGAGGTCAAATCTCACCTGTACTGCTCTAATTTGCACGGAGAACATTTGACCGGTGTTTCTTCCCCCGTCTCAGCCATTCTGCTAAGACGGCGTCGAGGAGGGCTGGAGAACATATTTGGTTGAGAATTGACAGTCGTCTCGTTACAGCGGAAGTCAACAGATTCTCAATAACCAACGCTTGTTTTGTGTCAGACATCATAGCTTTTGACCTTCATCAACAAGCGCAGGGAACAGTGATGTCTTTTCCCAGTGACTACTGCTTTTAGGGATCGTCGCTACGACTTTGTCACGTTTCCGGT
Organism: Hanleya hanleyi; assembly: GCA_036873755.1. Lineage (NCBI taxonomy): Eukaryota > Metazoa > Mollusca > Polyplacophora > Lepidopleurida > Hanleyidae > Hanleya > Hanleya hanleyi. The sequence goes on from JAVTVY010031152.1 coordinate 84,729, forward strand.
ATATCGAACTCTTTATCAGGTTCTTACGACCGGGTGACAGCTACTCGTAGACCGCCAGGTCGAATGCTCCAGTTATGAGAAATTTCAGCGACTTTATGATTCCGGTTTATATTTCTCATACTACGATCCCAGCAGTCATGGCAGCGTCTTGCGTACGTTTATGGCGTATCCTTGCTGGAGGGCACATTCTTCGGCCGCTGCTACTCTGATGACGTCTATTTCGGCGACCGGCTTCCGGTCAGTGGCATCAGTACATGTTATCTGACCCAGTTCCGGTTTTCCCCATCAGCCAGCTTTTCTTCTAGAAAATGATTGGTTTGTCTTCAGAGCATCTTCACGTAATACGTCTTCCAGAACAAGAAGCCCTTCCATCTCGGGTGTTTTCATCGAGGACGCCATATATAGTAGCTCCTCTCTTCACCTTACATCCGATTTAAATGTATCGGTTAGGAACGAAGATCTTGTTCAGCGAGCGACGTATGTGTAATGATATGCGATATCTCGGGTTGTTCAGGTGTCAACGCCTCGTTCGACGTAAATCTTTCTTCCACTTCCTGGAGAAGGATGGATGGATGGATGGAGTCGTTTGTTCACTCCGTCGCTTTCCGATGGATACTGAGATTCACTCCAGACGTTGCAGTTCCGGAGCTGGTTTTGGCGCTGTATCATTTTCAGGAGTGTCTTTCAGCCTACATATACGACGTCAAATAATAACCTACTGTGATCATAGATGACGATGTTTTTAATCTGGTAGCTTGTTACCGCGAGCGTCCGGCAGATACTTCATGTGGGAAACTATTATCTAGGTCTTGGTGCAGCTGATGGGCACTAAAACCTTAGTCATATTTTTCCTCCCAGACTTCGCTAATTTATGCATTGTCGTGTGTTACATGAAGTATGAACCGGATTTCGTCATCCCAGCATATCTACGGGTTCTACACTTCCGGGATTTGTCATCAGTATCAGTCGCTTTATGACTTAATTTCCGGAGTCCGTCAACCCGCCTCTGTCCAAGTTAATTTAGTGATGGCAGAGTTATGGGCCCTCATAGCGCTCTCGTGTTATGACACGTGCGTTTGTTCTGGACCTTCGTCAACGGCATATTTGCGCCCTCTTCTAAAGCAGGAAATATGAAATATCTTCTTCCTAGCTTTCCAAAACTTCTCGTTTGGCGTACACGGACGTACCTGCGGAGGTAACACTCTCCTAGGTTTGGATTCATCAGATCAGGGCTGTACGGACATCCTGATTTCTATGATCTGACATTTCCGTGGACGACATTTGACATCTTGAGGGCCGTAATCTGGAGGTTTGCGATACGTCTGTCTGTCATCACCTCCGGAATTGGATGCTGTTGAGACGGGATTTCTACACTCTGGGTCCGCAGGTGGCGCCCAGGCCGTTGATACCCAGGCCGTTGATACCCGTCGACATGTATGCACTAGACCTAGTGAGTCTACCAATTAAGTGTTTGCTCTCCCCAATTTTCAAAAAAAGGGGGGGGGGGGAAGACGTTTCGGTCTAGTGCCCTGTCAGCCTATTCACAGTGCCCTCTTATCGGGGCCGGGTGATAGATCGATAGCCATAATATACTCATCTTACATGCGTTTATGGCACTCGATTACCTGGCTGACTCCTGTTTTCCCCTTCGCCTATGCTTGAGATTCCTTTCTGTTTTCGACCACTATTCCCTCCGTCCTGCTATGATATTCTAGCAATAAGGTATGTGAAGGTAAGTTTTACAGCGCAAGAAATATGAAAAATTTGAAAATCAATTTTTCTATTTCTAAGCTTAAACTTACCTTCACATACTGTGATGGCCCTCCCAGCCTCCCCGCTAATGGGTTATTCACACTGCGATTGAATAGGAAAGAAGGAAGTGACGTGGTCGGACAGATTGGATTCTGGGTACTCGCGCATGGGCACTGGGGAGCACAGGGGATTATTTTGTTTCTGTGGTAATGTGTTATAATAGGCAATCGCGTAGGAACACGATAGCAATAAGGTATGTGAAGGTAAGTTTAAGTTAGAAATAGGAAAATTGATTTTCAAATTTTTCATATTCGGAATCTCAACTGCATCTTCTAATCCAATATGTGCAGAATAAATTTCAACTTGACAGGCCAGATGGTCAGAATTCACTATCACTGTGAACAACTTGGGATGTTGCTGTAGATCAAGGCGTTTCAGAGTAATTCAACAAAACATTTGGATAGAAAAAGAATAATAATAATCCATAGAAGAAGAATGAATCATGCCATACAAAATGGGAATACTAATAATAAAATGCAAAAAAAAAAAAAAAAATGCCCGCCAGCATCCTTTTGAAAAAATGAGTTTCTGAGAAACAACTAAACTTTGTATGGCCTGATTGCATCATGATCATTTCAATTGAATCCTTTTTTGAAATATTGATCGATTCTCGGCCATTAGACTATTCTCTATCTCAGTATTCACTCGATTTTAGCACCTTAATGTTAAAGTCCATGATTTCTCAAGCACTTGAAAGAAATTAATGACTATTAATGGTATACCATGTATAGGTTCACATCAACTCTTGTTATTAGGTTTGGGCCTTGGACAACCGTAGACAGGTTTACGCCAGACTTGGGGTCACAGACCTGATGCCTATCGGCAAAGAATGGGTTCATGTTCCAGGTATTGTTTAATCATTCTATACTTTTCCTCATCAGATCATACTTAAAATTATAAGTGGATTTTACATCACATGTGAAAATAATAATAATAATCTTTATTTTCGCTCGAAGGCTCATTTAGCCAATGCCTACTGATACATGAGGACGAGCATGCAAGGCTCCAAATTTGCATTGCACACATGCACCATTGCATATATTTTTTTAACAGTGCACGTAAATTTTGATCGTCGGGTGCATCAGATGCCCAGACGTAGCTACATTTGCAAACAAAGTGTTGAAAAATGGATCATCGATCATGACAACTATAACGTACAGCAGACTGCCAATCATCTGGAAAAAATTGCTAGAAAATGTCCGGCTGCAGTTGAATCTGTAGAGGAGTCCAGATGATGTTGCAGAAACATGCACGAATCCCGCAACAACAACAACATCATCGGACATAGCTGCAGTGTGCCTTGGATTATAGGAGAGCCCAAACTTGTAAAGTTTACAGATTTCAGGATAAATTTACGTAGAAGAATTTTGAAAGAAACTACAGTGTGTTTTTTTTGTGCCTGTAGGCAAAATGCTGTGCATGTACATGAGAAAGTTAGATGCACACTGTGCATGTAAATTTTTTACCGAAATACGAACCTTGGCATGTGTACATAAAAATAGTGGTGCAATTGCAAAAATAAAATGATAAATTAAAAGCCAAATAACAGCATAGAGTGGATAAAACTAAGAGTTTGCAATTAACAAGTAAAGGTATCTAAGTCAAGTGCATAAATAAGACAATTCTAAATCTCAGTGAAATGCACACCATCCTATAAGAATTGCTATAAAAAAAACCGATTGAGTAAAACTAAGTGTTTCAATTAACTAGTAAAAGTATCTAAGTCAAGTGCATAATTAAGACAATTCTAAGTCTAAATAAAATGCACACCATCCAATATAAGAATTGCTATAAAAGAGAAAAAAAGAAAAAAAAGAGAGTAAAACTAAAAGTTTGGAATTAAAGATGTAATCAGCCTCAAATCTAGGCTGGAATCAATCTCTCCCAAACTCCGCGAAAGTGACCGATACAAAATAAAACACATTTGACCATAAACAACCACACTTGTTTTCACCATTCACGATAAAATAGAAGGAATTTGTCTTTAATAATAAACAGCATCAAATATAATACCTATGATTCTTTAGCAAAATTCGCTGCTGAAAAATAGACGTGAAAGAGTTTACAAAATCCATCAATTTTGAGGCTGATTACATATATAACTACTAGAAGTATCTAAGTCGAGTGCGTAATAAGATAATTATGTCTCCCCCAACTATGTTGGGGGGAGACATCTAGTGTTTGTGCTGTCTGGATGTCTGGATGGATGTCTGTCCGTCCCCTTGCCTTGTCTGCAAGATATCTTGAGAACTACTGGATGGAATGTCACCAAACTTGGATGGAAGCTTCATTGGGATAGCCCCCTCATTTGATTAGGTTTTGGTGTGTGTGCATGCATTCATCCGTGTCCGGTGTCCGTCCGTCCGTCCATCTACTTGTACATGTATATACAGGCCTTGTCTGCAAGATATCTTGAGAACTACAGGATGGAATTTCACCAAACTTGGATGGAAGCTTCATTGGGATAGCACCCTCATTTGATTAGGTTTTGGTGTGTGTGCGTGCATTCATCCGTGTCCGGTGTCCGTCCGTCCGTCCATCTACTTGTACATGTATATACAGGCCTTGTCTGCAAGATATCTTCAGAACTACTGGAGGGAATTTCACCAAACTTGGATGGAAGCTTCAGTGGGATAGCCCCCTCATTTGATTAGGTTTTGGTTTGTGTGCATGCATTCACCCGTGTCCGGTGTCCGTCCGTCCGTCCATCTACTTGTACGTGTATACGGGCCTTGTCTGCAAGATATCCTGAGAACTACTGGACGGAATTTCACCAAACTTGGATGGAAGCTTCATTGGGTTAGCCCCCTCATTTGATTAGGTTTTGGTGTGTGTGCATGCATTCATCCGTGTCCGGTGTCCGTCCGTCCGTCCATCTACTTGTACGTGTATACGGGCCTTGTCTGCAAGATATCCTGAGAACTACTGGACGGAATTTCACCAAACTTGGATGGAAGCTTCATTGGGATAGCCCTCTCATTTGATTAGGTTTTGGTGTGTGTGCATGCATTCATCCATGTCGGTTTCCATCCCTCTGCCCATGTACTTGTACATGTATATGTATATATATGTATACAGGCCCTTTCTGCAAGATATCTGAAGAACTACTGGACAGAATTTCACCAAACTTGGATGGAAGGTTCATTGGGATAGCCCCCTCATTTGATTAGGTTTGGGTGGGTGTGTGCATTTATCCATGTCCATCGTCCGTCCGTCCATGTGTATACAGGCCTTGTCTGCAAGATATCTTGAGAACTACTGGATGGAATTTCACCAAACTTGGATGGAAGCTTCAGTGGGATGGCCCCCTCATTTGATTAGGTGTTGGTGTGTGTGTGTGTGTGCGAGCATTCGTTCGTGTCCAACTTCGATGGCAGCTTTATCGTGATGGCCTCCTCATCTGATTAGGTTTTGGTTTGTTTGCGTGCATCCATCTGTTTCTGATGTCCAGCTTTGTTACATGTATGTACATGACTACTCTGTCTACAAGATATGTGGAGAACTACTGGATGAAATTTCTCCAAACTTGGATGGAAGCTTCATTGAAATGGCCTTATGATCTAATTAGGTGTTGGTGTGAGCTAGTGCTTGCGTGGGTCCATGCAAAATGTGCTTATCTGTCTGTTCAATTTTTGTTCACTCCATATCTTGGAAACTACTGAAGGCAGATGGATGAAACTTCTATGCGGTACAGCATGTATACTATAGGTGTGGCTCTTGTATGTTTTGCATCTTTCCTAATGTGATCAGTTTCGAAATAGTTGATGCTTCACAATTACATGTATTCCACATGTATCGGTTGGACACTGTAGATGGCGGCAATCCACTCATTGCTATATAAATCCAACTCCTCACTGGGTTACTGCAACAAAAAAAATCGCCTCTTTGTAATTAATATTTTTAGATGCGCAGCTTTGTTTATGATACTTATTGCTACATTCATTTTATAGCACTTTCCCTTAAATTATGTGCCCACTCAAGGCATGGTGGGAGGTTGGGGGAGACGTATGTTTTTGCTTAAAAAAACAACCGGCATAGGCTTCATGACGGAGCGGCAACTCAAGGGTCAAAGCGGAACCTCTAGTTCTAAAACTCAATAAATTGCACACCATCCAATAAGAATTAGCTATAAAAAAAATTTTAAATACAACATTTTATAAACCTTTCATGTTGCCATACTGTCTATAGTATCGACATGGGGGACATGGACCGCTCGGGTTTTCATAAAACTAATTTTCTGGTAACGATATTGGTCACTAACTTATGAAGTGAACAAATTTAGCGTATTATTGCTATAACCATTCATATGGAGCTTATGTAATAAAATGCATGGTTCTTGGTTTATTGTCGTCATCATGTACGGCTGTCCGTACGTCCGTTACCGCGATATCTACAGAACCGTTTCATGCATGGCAACCAAACTTGTTACATCTATATATCTTCACGTAAATCAGAAGCCTATCGAAAATGAGTCATCTCGGACAATATTTTGCAGAGTTATGCCCCTTTTTACAAATAAAAATCCATTTATGATTTGTTATTGTGATAATTTCAGAACCGTTCCATATACAACATCCTAACGTGATACAGTTGTTTCTCTTGACCTGAACTAGATGCCTATCGAAAATGAGTCATGTCAGAAAGTATTTTGCAGAGTTATGCCCCTTGTCTTTTTGTTCCACTAACAAGTTTTTTTATCAGTAATTATAATAAACAAAATTTATTCACAACATGATTTGTAGTTTTACTTTTTTGTTTTGCTAACAACCTAACCTAACAACACTTTTTAGTTGCCACAGGTCATTTTATATTCCCACTGCTTAAATGTTTCCCCAAATTTGGCTCTCTTCTAATGATTTCCATTTCAGCAATTTTAGTTGTGTTTACCAAGATATGACAAACGTATATCTATAGTGTATGTATTTATTCCAGAAACAAATTAATTTAAGGGGAGGACAACTTTTTTTTTTTTTCAAAGAAAGTACACTTACAATACCAGGGGTAATATTTCTTCCCACAAGCCAATCAATTGGTAGAGACACCCTTACATTATAATAGCTGGGGTTCAGAGCCGAGGGGTTTCGATAGCGCAGCTTCATGTTGAAAATCTAGTAGCACCTGTCATGATGCATTTATCCATAGCAGCGTTCACTTTATAAGTTTAGCAAGACTAGTTTGACATGAGTGAAATTTACGAAAACCAGACTGGATTTCAGATAAAAGATAATGAGTTTGTAGAAACTGATAGAAATACTTATGAATTTGTCTTTCTAAGATCTTTAATAGATAAAACTGGTAAAAAACAGATATAGGTCTAAAATTATTAAGACAATGTTAACTTTAGCAATCTTCCAGGCATCTGGACTGCATCAGGCCAGAACTTCACACATATCAAAAATCTTGGTAAGAGATATCAGCTGAAATGTTCAAATACGTCGGTGGCAAACCATCAAGATCTGTCAACTTTTTACTGTTAAGTTTTTTGAGTGCATTATAGTTACACAATCGACAGTCAACCAAGGGATTTGGAAAGAAGTTCCAGTAGGTAACTTTTCGTTAAAGAGGTAGTAGTGTGATTTTAATTGTTCGGGTAAACTGAACATCATGATCACTTGCAACATTTGCCAAAAGATTTTCAAGTCGTGAAGTCTTGTATTTCTTATAGGGACCAATATTGTCAGATTCTTCAATTTGGTCTAGTGAACAACTTTAAAATGGGAAATGACCGAGATGACGTCGGATAACGTGACCATGTGTCCATGACCTCATTTTAGAAGCCATCATAGTGTAATAAAAGTTCTAAGATTGAGTATGACGTTGCAGAGCATCATGCTCGGAAAGCCAATGTGCGTTTTGTGATGTCCTTTCAGGCACTGGAGCCAAGTGCAGGCACTGTCCCGTTTTTCAGAGAAGGTCAGAAGTGTGATTTCAATGCCCATGATATTAAAAAATGAGATCACAGAAAAACGTTCACCATAGTTGATCTCAACTACTAAATAGCTTTTATCGAAATATGTTATTTGATGATAGTTTTAAATGATGCTACTACCTCTTCTACAAACTCATTCAGTATTGTCCAAAAATCACCGGCAGATGACATATATTGGTAATAAGGAAAGTAATAAAATAGTCTTTCTTTGCTTCGCGGATCATGGAAAGTTTGCTGAACCTTTCATGGGATAATTATAAACTTGGTGGACAATCATGTTTCATGTTTTCCTCGGTCAGACCTATCCAGCAGTAATCTCACAGGGGACTGACCTATCCAGCAGTAATCCTAAATGGCACTGGCCTATCCAGCAGTAATGCCACACAGAACTGATCTATCTAGCAGTAATCCCATATGGGACTCAACTATCCAGCAGTAATCCCAGAGCAGACTGGCCTATCCAGCACTAATCCCACATGGGAGCAGTAATCCCACACAGGATTGGCCTACATGTATACAGCAGTAATCTCAAAAGGGAGTGACCTATCCAGAAGTAATCTCGCATTGGACTGTAATATGCAGCAGTAATCTCACACAGCACTGACCTATCCAGCCATAATCGTACATTGGACTGATCTATCCCGTTGTAATCTAGCACAGGGTTAGCCTATCCAGCAGCGATCCCACACGGGACTGGCATCCCCAACAGTAATCCCAAATGGGATTGCCGTATGCAGCAGTAATCCCACACCGGACTGCCTATGCAGCAGTAATCCCATACGGCATCCTCTCCCAGGGTGCTTTGCGCTACGCTGCATTTTACCCCTGTAGGGGTCTCGCCATGTTTTGCAGGATTCCTGCAGAAACCAAGAACTGTTCTATCTGACTGTTTTACTGATCGCAAAATGTATCTTTATCTCGAAATACACTAAACAGTAATTCAATGTATTTCAAAACGCCAGTTTCACACAGTTTGAAGGCAGCTTTTTGACAAATTACCCTAAAACTATATGTTGCGGAAATATATATCGGTAAGTAGCGGCTGATATCAATTCACCCAGTTAGACGGTCGCCATGTTCGTTCACTGTGGCAACAGATGACCTCGGGTCAACTCCGGTACAGTCCGTGAGACCCTTACAGCGCTAAATGGAGAGGCGCGAAGCAGAACGTAATGACTGCCTGGTAGAGCTTGCCCATACGGGACTGACTTATCCAGCAGTAATCCCATACAAGACTTGCCTATCCAGCAGTAATCCCAGACGGGACGGGCCCATCCAGCAGTAATCCCACCTGGGACTGGATTATCCAGCAGTAATCCCACATGGGACTAGTCTATCCAGCAGTAATAACACAGGACTGGCCCATCCAGCAGTAATCCTACACAGGACTGGCCTATCCAGCAGTAATCTCGCATGAGACTAATCTATCCAGCAGTAATCTCACACTGGACTGCCCTATGCAGCAGTAATCCCACGGCACTGACCTATCCATCCTACACGGGATTGACCTATCTGACAGTAATCCCACATGGAACTGATGTTATTATCTGTACCAGATAATCTATTCCAGACATTATTGTGTGTACCACATCTTTTCCAGACGTTATTGTTTGCTCTATAATTATGCTTTCAATACAATACTGCTGCAGCTTCGGCGGATGACCCCGCAAGGCGAGATGTTGGGGTTCTCAGAACGCTTGTTGATCATAACTGTTGGAAAATGATTGCTGATCTTACATTTGGGAATAATTGTATCACTTGTAAAGTTCACATCGAAAACATAAATATGGTCGATCAAAGTAGATGTGTCCTTTCTAACACGTGTACATGTAGGCTCCATTACTATCTGGAAAAGGCCAAATCATTTCATTAGATCACTCACATTCCGTGATTCAGCAGTTTTCTTAACTAGATCGACTTGAAGTCACCTAGTATGACATAATCGTCATTCATGGAAAATAACTTGACCACTACATTTTCAAGTTTTATTAACCAATCGTTCAGGGGCTTATCGGGCGATTTATAAAATAAAGCACAGCAAAAACTTATGTTTTACTGGTTTAAGTTTGATGCAAATCATTTCGATGTTTGGGGTGTTCCAGGTCGTCCTTTCTTGTAAATAGTATAATAGTGATTAGCCGCCGCCAGTCTGACAATGCATCTCTCGTCGTATTAGCTCATAACCGGGGGTGGACAACTATTCTTTAGTTGGGATTCACCCAACCAACTTTCGGTATTAACCGACATCTAAATTGGGTTTCATACACATTATTTGTTTTATTTCACACAGTCAGGACAGTTTGTTTTAGATACTTCTTTTATTCAACTGTCAAATTTTCAAACCTTGTTTGACAGACAGAAATTATATGGCATTCCAGTATTGGTTGAAGCGGTTAGAAACCTTCTCAACACAGTGATCACATATAGAGTCTATTCTGTCCGTTTTTCAGTAGTTTAACTGCCAAATCTGATCACACTGTTCAGCAGCAAGCAGAGTAACAAATAAAGCGTTGATGTTTGAGCCAGATGTTGTAGAGCCTCAGGTGTTTGGTATGATTACTTCTGGTGTTCATGTATGTCCATACAATTCTAAATTTCTGCTATTTGTAGAAAAAGTTCTGCATATTATATCTCTTCCAAGATTTGAGAAATCGAATTCAAGGAGGCTCCGTTCATCTCTGGCGAGTTCGTCGGCAATATTTATAGATTGATTGGGTGTCCTGTTGATCTGTAGAAAAATCGGCGCCAACAGCAGAGCAAAAACACAGCCAGTCACTCTTGTCACTCATTCTTTTACTGGATACTGTTATATTGTACATGTTATATGAGACATGTACATGTAAGATACATGTATCTGAGTGCTCTCCTTTCTCATACAAAATAATTTTTGACTTGAACCATGATGAACCAATCTCTTCAAATGTATGCACAGCATTCTTACGAAGAAAAGTTTTCTCAATTAATGGTGCTTTTTGCTTTGTTTTAGTATTGTATATGTTCTGTTTCGTAATATGTATTCTGAATAGAATAGAATGTTTGTTAAGCCAATCACAATTAAATACTGTTTAATGATTGAAACATGTACAAAGAAAATGATGATGAAATGTGTTTCTTTGTGATGTTACATGTGTTGTGTTGTTATTCAGGGACTCCAGCTGTTCACCTGACGATCAGTGGTCAGCATGTCTGGGCCCTTGGTCCATCGGGAGAGGTGCTCTGTCGTAAAGGTATTCAGGAGAATAATCTGGTCGGAGATTACTGGCAGCGTATTCCTGGTGTACTTACACAAATTTCAGGTATTTTGTCAACCTATATATATGGGGAATTACCGTAATAATAGTTCTTTAATTCTTCTCCGTGACATAATGATATGGTGTCTTCTGTTGATCTGTGTAACTTAATATGAACTATTGTGAATGTATATTATAAAAATGAAATGTATTACAAGATTGAGATTTGGATCAATTTGGTGTAACATAATAAACAAACTAATCTATGCCATTGCCAATAGAATCATTTCTTCTTATGATGAAATGATTTTGAGGGTTTCGGAAAGAACTAGATCAACGAAGGCACTACTCTATATTTTTATAAGCCCGTCAATTTTGACGGGACATATTATGGTATGGCATTGTCCGTCTGTTCGTCCGTCCATCTGTCCGTCCGCCCGTTAACTTTTCTTTTGAGTCGACGCAACACAGCAAAGAATTTTTGCTGAATTCTTTCCAAATTTGCCACATATTATTGCCACCATGGGAAGATGTGCATGTTACCTTTTCAAGGTGTTTGCATCTAAGTTTCACAGAATATTTTGTCGTTTTACCTTTTTCAGTCTCTGCCGATGACGATCTGTGGGGTATCAGTCGTGAGGGACACATTTTCCACCGCACTACAAGACTTTTATCAAGACAATCCAGGGCTTCCTCCCATCAGCGACAGATTTCATTCAGCACGAGTAGCTGTGAAGAGGGCGAGTGGGAGTTTGTCTGAATCACCACACTGTTCACAAACAGAGGTCTTGGCCAAGCAGATGTCTTTTGCAACATTTTAGGCAATGGCTAGATAACAAGCATATTATGTTAGTATGCAGAACATTCAGAATAGATTATATCAATTCGGTCAAACTGGTTCTTCAATAATTCAATCCCTTACAGAACAGTGCAGGCCTTCAAGTGCCTCCTATATTTCATATATTTTTGAGTCATTCCTATATTTTCCTATATTTTACTCAAAACCTCCTATATTTGCTATATTTTGACTTTTTCTCATGAAAACCTTCACCAATGCTCTGAAATGAGTCAATTTGGCATGGGAAAATACATTTCAGATTTTTTTTTGCCTCGCTCGGCAAATATGAAAATATTTGAATTTCTCTTTGTTGAACCAAGCAGCAGAACAGGTCTCCTCAACCACCACAACTATGACCGCATTCAGTGGAAACACCAAAAAACTACCAATTTTGGAACATACAATGTAGTAGTGACCTGTCTTACATTTCCTTATTTTCCTATATTAAGAAAATTCCTATATTTCTCCTATATTTTGGCAAATTTCCTCCTACATTTTCTCCTATATTTTCACTGTGAGCCACTTGAAGGCCTGTGAATGATGACAACAACAATGAATATAAAACTACCAAGAAATACTGAGCTCATGCTCAGTTAACAAATTTCCACAAAGTGCATGCTTTTATGTTTTCATGAGAAATGGCTCCACTGCCTCCACTGCTGCTGAGACTTCAAATGTGAATATCGCTGAAACTGTTAAAAGATTTTTGAATCAGACTTTGTATGCTATCTCGTTAGGCCTGAGAAATTTGTCTGGTTATGTTTTGATAGCCGCTGTTCACCACTAGTTATCACTGTAGTCAGAGCATAGGTAAACCTTTCTCTCACAATTTCATCTGAACGTCTTTTTCATATATTGATGTAGACCCGTTAGGGTCTGATGACCCAGGGTCATCCAGATATATATATAGGGGAGCTGTAACTCTTGTAACAGAAAGTGCCCGGTTTACTCTTGCACAAAACAAAGTTCTTGCACTGAAAGAAATAGTTCTGGAGCTTTTTATACCCCCCGTACACGTAGTGTAGGGGCGGTATACTGGTTTCAGCTTGACCGTCCGTCCGTACGTCCGTCCATCCGTACGACCGTCCCTACGTCCGTCCATCCGTACGTCAGTCCGTCTGTACGTCCGTAACATTTGGTTTCCGGAGCATAACTTGACAACCGCTACTTGGATTCCTCTCAAATTTGGTATGCAGCTACCATAACACGAGACCTCGCTTGGGATTGCATATGGCGCATGTGCGTCTACAGGTGGCGCCACCTAGGGTCATTCCGTAACATTTCGTTTCCGGAGCATAACTTGACAACCGCTACTTGGATTCCTCTCAAATTTGGTATGTAGCTACCTTACCATGAGACCTCGCTTGGGATTGCGTTTGGCGCATGTGCGTCTACAGGTGGCGCCACCTATGGTCAAAAGTTTCTCATGTCAGTCCGTAACATTTCGTTTCCGGAGCATAACTTGACAACCGCTACTTGGATTCCTTTCAAATTTGGTATGCAGCTGCCATACCATGAGACCTCGCTTGGGATTGCGTTTGGCGCATGTGCGTCTACAGGTGGCGCCACCTAGGGTCAAAAGTTTCTCAAGTCAGTTCGTAACATTTCGTTTCCGGAGCATAACTTGACAACCGCCAGTTGGATTCCTCTCAAATTTGGTATGCAGCTACCATACCATGAGACCTCGCTTGGGATTGCGTTTGGCGCATGTGCGTCTACAGGTGGCGCCACCTAGGGTCAAAAGTTTCTCAAGTCAGTTCGTAACATTTCGTTTCCGGAGCATAACTTGACAACCGCTACTTGGATTCCTCTCAAATTTGGTATGTAGCTACCTTACCATGAGACCTCGCTTGGGATTGCGTTTGGCACATGTGCATCTACAGGTGGCGCCACCTAGGGTCAAAACTTTTTCTTGTCGGTCCGTAACATTTCGTTTCCGGAGCATAACTTGACAACAGCTAATTGGATTCCTCTCAGATTTGGTATGTAGCTACCTTTACCATGAGACCTTGCTTGGGATTGCGTTTGGCGCATGTGCGTCTACAGGTGGCGCCACCTATGGGCAGAATTTTCTCAGTTGGTCCGTAACATTCCATTTCTGGAGCATAACTTGACAACGGCTGATTAGATTCTTCTCAAATTTTGTATGTAGCCGCCATACCATGAGACCTAGCTCAGGATGTTGCATATGCGTCTACAGGTAGTAAGTTTAATATTTCACTTCCCATTTACTTCCTTTTCCTCTTCAATATGGTTATCCAGATGACAGTAATTCGCCTATCTGTTGCAACAGCCCATTTCAAGTCTACACGGTTCTAGTGGTAACAACAGTTAGGTAAAACACAATATGCCTGCATAACCCCATTCTCAACAATCATTATTAACATCAATTTTCTGAACAATCCATTAAACTCATCTGAGTATCGTCACGACACATGCATAGACAATCCGTTAACCGCACTCCAACCGAGCGAGGTCTCATTGTCAACTAGTTACATACTGTGCCGCCACTCATAACATGTATACTTATATTCCTCTACAAATACTCGTCAATTTCTATCAAATGTGCCTCCGGGGGGTATCTTGTAAGCATGCTTACTGATGATTTCCGCTGCCACAATCCCATTCAGCTTACTCGTGAAACGTTAACCACCCCCATGTATCTATGCCCTTACGGGGGGTATCTTGTAAGCAGCCTTACTGATCATTTTGATCAAATGTGTGCATCCCTCAGACTATGCTCTAGTTCTTCTTGATAACCTGTTTTTTGTCTTTTGAATTCTTTTTGTTGTTCTTTTATGTAAGCTGAATATAGTAGATGTGTTTTGATGTTTTTTCAAGTGCTCAGTTGTTGTTTTTGAGGGTTTGATGTTTCTAGGTAAAAGTATGTCGTCTGCTAGACCAGAGACTGTCGTCTGCTAAACCAGGGACTATAAGAGGAAAATGCTGGTTGATTTTTGGTCTGTGTATGTCACAATTTTTTCGACATGAAATGGCTGGTTTGGTCAATATTAATGTATATTTGTTGTATACTGCATTTCCAATTTCATGTTCTTCTTCACTTTCCTCATTTCTTTGTTTTCACTGTGTTTGAAAGGAAATTTTGGCAAATGAATTTGAGAGTTCCCTCTCCTTGAGACCCTCTTCAGCAATGTGACATAGCCACTGAAGCCAGTGGTTTTCATGTACATTGTACCTACAGCAAAGTGTGGGTAGCTTTCTAGGTCAGTTCTTCTGCTGACCCAGTTTTGTCAGCTTTAGCAACTAATATGTACAAGTAGCTTACTCAGAGTAATATTGGCCATAAATTCTATTGTCATTAATCCATGATATGGTAAAGAGTTAATTACCAACAGCTTGATCAAGTGTCATATCCAAATCCTCTAACCAGCCCTCTTCCATAAAGAATTAGAGCATTTCCACAAAGTGGATGCTCTTATGTTTTCATGAGAAACGGATTCGCCGCCGCCGCCGCGACTTTAAACGTGAATATCTCTGAAATCCTCTGAAACCGTTAAATATTTTCGGGTCAGACTTTGTGTGCTATCTGCTTAGGCCTGGGAAATTTGTCTGGTTGTGTTTCGATACCCGCTGCTCACCACTAGGTGGCGTTGTAGTCAGAGTATAGGTAAACCTGTCTCTGACGATTTCGTCTGAACGGCTTGTCTGATTTCTTTGAAATTTTATTACAATGGTCTTGAAGGATAGTCAATGTGCTGAAAAGATTTTGGTGTAGCTGGCATAACTATAAATGCAAGTTTTTTGCGTCTCAAAAAAAAGAAGTTTTTCTTGAAATGAAAATTAACCAATTCGCTTGGAGAAATATTTAAAAACTGTTCTATTCTAGGTTGCCAAGCATAAATATAGGATTGCCGACATGATAATTCCCTTTCGGTGCGAACCAATTTGCCATTTAAATGAAAAATCTCATTTATCTGACTTAACATCAAAACCTCCATAACCATTATCACGATTACAGTTTTTTTCTATTAAACTCTTATGTGCCATCTCCCTAGAGCTTTAGATTTCACCTGCTTGTTTTTCGTGGCATTTGGTCGTCACTAGGTGGCGCTATACACATTATAACACTGGGAATGTTACATTCATGTGTAACTTCATATCTTCTGAACAACGTGTTTGATTTCCATGAAATTTGGGCATAATGATCTTGCAAGATAGGCAAAGGACTGACAAGATTTTGGTGGTGTTGGCGAATCATGGAGATGCATTTTTGCGTCTCAAAATAATATTTTGTTTTCACAAAAATGGAAATTTGCTATTTAATCAGGGAAAAGTAATTCTATTTTTCTGAACATGAATGTAACATTCCCAGTGTTATAATTCACATCCCTTGTAAGCTAAATGGCCATTTTTTAAATATATAGGAAATTCTGATGACTTCAGTCCAATATCTACATTCCCCAGGCCACATCTGAGGATTTTGCGTCATCTTGTAGTTTCGTGATATTGTTCATTGAGTGGCACTATAGGCAGTAAACTTATATAGCACAATTTATTGGCATTTCATCTGTTCATGAAGTTTATTATTGTCAGACAGACAAAAGGATTTTTTGATTGAAATTGAAGGGCCACCTCTCATACGGATTTTGCAGCCCATCAACATAATGCTTGATTTATATCTCATTATACATTCGTGTTTACAATTACTAATTTTGTTAACATTATGATTTAAAAATGGATTGAAAGGACATTGGTGCTGTTAGCGCTGGCATATACATGTGGCATAGGGTATAGTCAGCTAAATATATCTAAATCTAGGCTACATCACCCCCTGCTTACTAGACCCTTCCACATCCTCACACATGTAAGATCGTAGATGAAATGCAAGAGCACAATGTGGGGATGAGAGAGAGAGAGACATTTATGGTTTTAACATTGATAATGGGTGTGATTAATTATGTATGTTTCATAGGATTAGTCCTCATCTCTGGCCGTACCTTGGCAGAATATGGGTTTGTCATAGATATAAGATCGGTCATAATTTTTAGGAGTGGCAAGTCGCATTCATGACCTCTTATTTTCTCAGAATCGAGCAAAATAAAAGCCAGGTCAGCAGTCCTATATTTCATCCCCTTTGAACAAAGATGTAAGCAAAACTGGAGAGACGCCCATGTTTCATTCCCTCGAAGACAACCAAGAGATCATTCTACAGCATATCTCCCTTATAAGCTTGACTTTTCTATGAACAAGACGAAGCATGCATCTGTCTGTAAAGGGCCCTCGGTGGCCGAGTGGTCTAAGGCGCTTCGCTGGTGACCGCTAGCCTCACACCGCTGAACCGGCACGGGTTCGAGCCCAGCTGGTCCATGTGTGAAAGTTTGTCAGTTACTTGCCGAAGGGCGGTGGTTTTCTCCGGGTACTCCGGCTTCCTCCACCAACCAAACTGACTGTCACCAGATGAGTGAAACAAACTTGAGTGTGACATTAAGCCAAATTCCCTCCCTTCCCTTCCCCTCCCGTCTGTTGCTGTTATTTTCAACAAACCGTTTGAGCACTATTTGTTATGTACCAGTACGGCGTACACAGACCTGGATGGAGGATCAGGATTGCTATTCAAATTTCAGCATCAGCTCAATCTCCAATGATGCATCACTCGATTTTGAATCGTGCGAACATGAAACTTGCCAATCTTTTTGCGAACAATGTCAAATGTTATTAGAAGGGAGGCTGGGTAACCAATGCATTGCAACGGGTCAAGCTGCAACGTGCAGAATTCTAGTTCATTTGCTTCTGGTATTATTTTGATAAAAATAAAATACTTGACTATTTAGCTTTTGCTCAAAAACCGTGGTGAACCGTGATGTATGATGATGATCACAGGCATGACAAATACCAGTCGTTTCTATGATTCCCAGACATCGATATATAAAAAAGCCTATAGGCTCTAGTTGATTTCTATGAGATTTGATTATAATGGTCTTGAAGGATAGTCAGTGTGCTGAAAAGGTTTTGGTGTAGCTGGCTTAGCTATAACGGCATGTTTTTTGCGTCTTTAACAAATTTTTGTCCCCCGCCACATCAAGAAACTTAGAAACACCGGGCGTCCGTAATTCCGTTATTCCGTAATTTTGTTGCACATTTCTTGTCCGATCAATAACTCGAATACCGTTGAGCCAATCGACTTCAAACTTGCAGAGTGTCTTGACATCAGTGAGAAGACGATTGGGATTGCTTTTCAGTTACCTGCATAATCCAAGATGGCCACAATCAGCCATCTTGGATTTCAGCAGTTGTATCTTTGCACATTTCTTGTCCGACCAATAACTCGGGAACTATTCAACTGATGGACTTCAAACTTGGAGGTTGTCTTGACATTGGTGAGAGGACGGTTGTGATTACTTTTCAGTTATCTGTGTAATCCAAGATGGTTGTCATCAACCATCTTGGATTGTCAGCAGTTGGATCTTCACACATTTTTTGTCCGACCAATATAAACTCCGTAACTTTTGAACGGTTCGACTTAAAACTTTGATGTTGTCTGCACAGTAATTCCTAATAGTACTTCAGTCAAACTGATTTTGCTATTTTCTGGTGTCCTACTGCAAGCTAATTAAAAACCAGGTACCGGTACTCTCTCTGTCACAAAGATAAAGGAGATGAGAAGATTTTCTTATTTAAATGATAAGATACACATTCAATATAATTGATTGTTATAGTGAATGGTTGTCCATCCCACCCCAGAAAAGTTAACATTGGACAAAATTATGCCACTGCTCATTGAAGGTTTGTGACCACTCAGATTTAGTTTAGAATATCTACAGGCTGGAATGTAACAGATTCTGATCTTTTGCTCCATAATTTGTAGGCAGACCCGGGTGTTTGTGAAACTACAACCACCACCTCATTTGGTATATGGGATATTTCTGATTAGATTGTGACTTAAAACCTCTATATTGGTGGTTTTTGCATTGTCACTCGCTGCTGACGTTTGTTTGACACCTCATAATACCCTCGATCTACTCCTGCGGTGTCTCTAGTGGTAATGCAACAACCACCTCTAAGTTGGTGTTAACCACCTGATGTGTTACATTGTACAATTTTGACTGAAGGGATACTCGTATCATCAGCATCTTCTGTCTGTCCATCTGTTCGTCATCAACATTACCCCGATATCTCTTGAAGAAGCCAGACTGACCAAAATCATACAACAGTTCAAGCTGGCGATGAACCAGAAGCCTATTGAAGATGCCTGACCAGAGTGTTCTCAAACTTTGCAGGCATGCTCAATATCAAGTACCGGTAAATCTATTTTGTCAAAATTACCAAGATTTGGACTTTCTGCATGTCAACATTCATTTTTACCCCTCAGCCCGATTGGGCTAAGGGTATTGTTGTCACCCCATCTGTCTGTCCATCCGTCTTCTTTTCCCCGGACTCCCATGTCTTGAGAACTACTGAAGGCAGGTCGACGAAACTTCTGTCCAATATAGAATGTAATCTGTAGATGTGTCTTTTGTATGTTTCGTTGGTCAGGTCCTCATCTGTCTGTCTGTCTGTCTTTCTGTCTGTCCGTCCATATTTCTGTCCATCTGTATCATGGGTTTGGGCCTTCTTGTGATAAGTTTCTAAAATCTAGTGGTGGTCAAGTCATTTACATAATAATTTCTACCTGAACGATAAATCTACATATTACATGCACCACAACAATTTTTCTGCAGGTACATGTAGTGGACAGGGGAGATAACCGCACAGAGAATTGAGTTGTATACGTAGGTTTATTATTTCGGTGGGAAATTTATTGTATGACATCGGACATTACAGGTTAGTTTTTATCTCGCCTTACGAAGTAAAGGGGAGATATTGTAAGGGGGGGGGGGGAGGGGATGTCGTCATTGGTGTCCCCGGCATGGAAATGATAAGGTTTTTGGTTTAGCAAATTTAAAAAAAAAATTAGAAGAAAAAAAAATATATATAAAAATATGGGGGGTGGGTATTCCACCTGGGGGTACTACCCTTGGGGTGCTCCAATGTTAAAATCCCTATGATAGAGTTTTGCGTTTAGCTGAAGTGCACATGTACATCTGTACTTAGAAAGTTTTCTGTTTAGCTGAATTGTACATGTACATAGAAAGTTTGCTGCAGTTGTCAGCTGTCATTGAATGATTATGAAACTTAATTGTTACACATGTTTCTTATGATTAGAGGATGTACCTTTGCTATTTAGGACATGAAATATTAATTATGCCCCCCCAGAGGGGGGGCATATAGCGATCGCTTTGTCCGTCCGTCTGTCTGACCGAATTTCTTGTCCGCGCGATATCTCGGTTAATATTTGATGGACAGGATTGAAACTTGCATGGAATGTGGCCAGTGCAGCGTAGAGTTTTTTCCCGAGTTCCGGTATAATTTTCAAGAGTTATGGCCCTTTTTCTGAAATCTCTGTGAATGGGACTTGTCCGGGCTGGATCTTGGTTAATATTGTATGGACAATTATGAAATTTGCAGGGTATGTGGTCAGTGCCCTGTAGTTGTGCAGCGTGAAGTTTCGCCCCGTTTTGCTTATATTTTCAAGAGTTATGGCCCTTTGTTCATCAAGTCTTTGTGAATTGGGACTTGTCCGGGCTGGATCTCGATTAATATTGTATGGACAAGTATGGAATTTGCAGGATATGTGGTCAGTGCCCTGTAGTTTTGCAGGGTGAAGTTTTTCCGCGTTTCGCATATATTTTCAAGAGTTATGGCCCTTTTGTTCTTGAAATCTTTGTGAATTGGGACTTGTCCGGGCTGGATCTCGGTCAATATTGTATGGACAAGTATGGAATTTGCATGATGTGTGGTCAATAGTTGTGCAGCGTGAAGTTTCTCTGCTTTCGGTTATATTTTCAAGAGTTATGGCCCTTCATTCATCAAACCTAAGTGAATGGGATATATGTATTTGTCCAGGTTGGATCTCAGTCCATAACCGATTTGGACCGGGAAAATGGTCCTCCACAGACCAATACAGAACAGAACAATGGTGGCAGTGTCAGATTAAAGCGGAAGTGGGGGGCATACAATTGAGCAATCTCTGATTGCTTCCTTGCTGTGTTTTTGTTCAAATTTTGAGGGTTTCCCTAAGTAATCTGCCAATGATAATGTACATCTATATACAGTTTGCTGGAGCTGTCAGCTTTCATTGGAGGAGTTTGATACTTGCTACACAAGTTTAATGTGATTCGAGGATGTGTGCATGTGCTATTTAAGAAATATGACATTAAATATGAATTTTTGTCCTAATTATTGCAGTTTAGACTTACGTTTTCAGTGATAAGGTTTTTGTTGGGCAAAAATTTAGATCTGTACATGGAAAGTTTGCTGAATCTTTCGTGTGATGATTATAAAACTTGGTGGACATGTTTGATGTTTTCCTGGGTCAGACCTATCCCGCAGTAATCCCACACGGGACTGACCTATCCAGCAGTATTCCCAAATGGCACTGGCCTATCCAGCAGTAATGCCACACAGGACTGACCCATCCAGCAGTAATCCCATACGGAACTCAATTATCCAGCAGTAATCTCAGACCGGACTGGTCTATCCAGCAGTAATCCCACATGGGACTGGCCTATCCAGCAGTAATGCCACACGGAACTGACCTATTCATCAGTAATCTCTGACCGGACTGGCCTATCCAGCCGTAAACCCACATGGGACTGGCCTATCCAACCGTAATCCGACACGGGATCGGCCTATGCAGCAGTAATCTCACACGGGACTGACCTATCCAGAAGTAATATCACACTGGACTGCAATATGCAGAGCTCAGTAATCCCACATAGCACTGACCTATCCAGCCATAATCCTACATGGGACTGATCTTTCACGCTGTAATCCCACACAGGGTTAGTCTCCCCAGCAGTAATCCCACACAAGTCTGGCCTCCCCAGCCGTAATATCCCACGCAGGATTGCTGTATGCAGCAGTAATCCCACACTGGACTGCCTATGCAGCAGTAATCCCATCCGGGACTGACCTTTCCAGCAGTAATCCCATACGAGACTCACCTATTGAGCAGTAATCCCAAACAGGACTGGCCTATCCAGCAGTAATCCCACTTGGGACTGGACTATCCAGCAGTAATCCCATAGGGGACTGGTCTATCCATCAGTAATAACTCACAGGACTGGTCCATCCAGCAGTAATCCTACACAGGGGCTGGCCTATCCAGCAGTAGTCTCACATGGGACTGACCTATCCAGCAGTAATCTCACAGTGGACTTTCCTATGCAGCAGTAATCACATGGCACTGACCTATCCATCCTACATGGGGTTAACCTATATGGCAGTAATCCCACATGGGACTGATGTTATTGTCTGTACCAGATAATCTATTCCAGACATTATTGTCTGTACCACATCACCTATTCTAGACGTTATTGTTTGCTCTACATGTATGCTTTCAATACTGCTGCAGCTTCGGCGGATGACCCCGCAAGGCGAGATGTTGGGGTTCTCAGAACACTTGTTCTAGTTTCTTTCCTATAAAATTTGTTGATTAATGGATTAACCAACTCATGCCAACTGATGTTTATCTGGGAAATTTGAAATCTCTTCCTCTGCCTTTATTTCTTAAATCAAAACTTATTAAAAATAGAAAGTGAAATAGTCTGAATTTTAAAACTAACCACTTCAGTCGTCGAATAAATGGTATCAAGTGTCATATTTGAACACACTATTGCTTGAATATTAATATGTATTTCAAATTCATGCCATATTATATACGTTTGGCGGTGTAGTTTAAATGAAAATTGGACATGAATAGATATCAATATGTTTTATTTCCTTAAGGTCTATTGTAAACAATGTACTCGTAACAATCACTTTACCCTGTGTGATTTTAATTCATGGTTAGTGCATCAGATCAATGTGTATTCTTACATGGAAATTGATATCAAATGATGTCAAATATTCTTCCAATTTTGTTTTACAATTTGGGAATTTTGTTTTGTCTAGGTTGATCGCAATGAGCGATAAATTGGTTATTTCATTGTCGATTTATTTCCCAAATCATTATCATTAACATGTATACATTTGTAAACACAGATGTATATCTAGAAATCTTTTTCAAAGAAAAAGGAACAGCACATTTGATGCTGTTTTGCTTGTGATATTTCCTATATGTTTTTTATCAGATGCTGTATGGTAAAAGCTGTACTAATTCCAGCTATTGTATTTTAAACTGAACACATTGTGAAGAAGTTTGAACTCTTACAGACGGGGGATATATGTAGTAGGCCTATATTTCAAGATATTAGCTATCATGACTGCACTTCATTTGGATTAATTATTGGAGAACTTTACTGCACATCAAATGCTTGAGTTATCAGTATAATTGATGCTTATGAAGACGATTATTTATAATCTATGTATTAGCTCAAGGGCAAATAACCCATATATAATATAGCATATCGGCAGATTGAATATCCTATTTGAAGCCAGAGAACCTAAATTTGGTTACATCATGCCAGTCAGTGTTTACTTTTTGACAGATATTTAGAAATTGTAATTGAGGCAATCTTGGTAAAACCAAAACATTTAGATTACAAGTATAGCAAAAGTATATTCCACAAATAAATTGTTGATTACTATCAAATATTTTTAGTTTTATGATCCATCATTTAGTTGCTTGCCATTGTGATAGTTTACGTTTTATACATTATTATTATAATGGTATAATTAAATGGTTATCCCTCATTGAATCGTGATCATTATTGTTACAGTTTATCATCAACATATATTCATGTAATAAAATCAAAGAAATGAATAAATGAAGCATACTCAAACCCAATGATAGCTACAGACATTGCATCTTTGGACAATAATATCTACCTGTATGTACCATAGTTAATAGTAGTTAAATGATGAAATCTCAGAATTTTGCACATAAACAATGATCCAGATGAATCCAAAGTGAATACTCCAAAGAAGAGGAGTAATTTGTATGAATCAAAATAGGGTCGCCATCAAAGATATATGTTAACCTAAAACTCCCAAAGATAAGAACTGGTCATCTCCAAGTCATAATCAAGCTTTATTGTACCATAATGCTAGTTGGATGTTCCTAATAATCTTGTGTCTGTGAATATTTCTCTGTTTACAATCAGTCGAACAAGCCTGATGTGTGCCGAGACTTTCTTGGGGTGCCGCAGTGAAGGGAGGGAGGGGTCGCGGAGTTCAACAGAGTAGGCTAGAGTAACTACTACTAATTTGGGGTGCTGGAGCAAATACTCAGAGCATCTTCAGTGAAACGGGATTTTCATCAGAACGAATTAGGAAAGCTTTCTTACCAGATTAGTCTACACATCCTGACACACCGCACTTGAAGGATACAACCTGTCCTAAAATGCATCATTCAATGACATATCCGGAAAACAAACACTGACCGGGCCATCGCATTTCCAGGATGAGGATGATCTGGGATTGAGATATGGAAGACTGATTTATTCACATACATCCACTGTAAAGGCTTTGTATTCGCAAATTAGTCTGCTTGAAAATGGCAAAGTTTGAAGTATCCATCACGGAAATAGAGGGCGTGGCCTATTTAGGAATAGGATGCATGCCCCATTTGCGCCTCACTTGCACCTTGTGTACTGAGTCCTAATTGCGCCCTCCAGGAATGAACCCCAACTGCACCATATTTAGTTGGACTGCAGTAGTATAAGAAGCATAAATCTTGTCGGATTTTTGTGGGGGGGGGTGGGGGGTGGAGGGATGACACCATATCCAGTTAAAAGGTGACTTCGTGGTCAAAAGTCACTTCTGGGTGTCAAAGATCACTTCTGGTGAGAGGTCATTCCGCTCACATGACTTCCGGTGTCAATTTGTGCATACCCAGGCAGTTGTAGAAAAAAGACATTTGAGTGGAAGTTTTAGGGTCAAGGTTGACCATCATTGATCCAAGTAGGTCGTATGGAGTCTCATAGTGAAGCACTCCTTGAGAGTCGGACTGGTGTGGTGTGTTGTGTAATTGACATCAATCTGCTCATGCAGAGTCGGGGGAATAGTAGAAAAAGGGCATTTGAATGGACGTTCCATGGTCCGAATACCGTATGTCGGTGTGAGGTGTCGAGGTGAAGCACTCTTGGGGGAGAGTCGGACTGGGTTGGTGTGCGGGAGTTTTGGGTTCCGTGCTCCTAATGGGCCGCTGTAGAGAAAGCGTATTCAAAGTCCAGTCGCCCCTTATTAGTAGAGAAAGCAGAAACCCAGTATATTTACCCTATCACCTTGTGGAGGGTTTACAGTTGATGCCTATCTGGATGCTTTAACACCCTATCGTAATGCCTATCCCAATGCATTGATGCCATGATGCCATGATGCAGACAGTTGAAAGAAAGATTATAAATATTTCTATTTAATGAGGGTTACTCTGTTAGTTGCAAAACTGTTCTTCCCGGAGGCTCTGCAGAAAATATGCAAGTATGTACAATACAATGACAAAACACTGCGGAGTATATTACATGTAAATGTCTTGACATAAAAATAGTACATAATATCATGTGCTAGGGCATAGGGATTTTAGAAGTCTGGACTTGAAGGCATTGAGAGATGGGGCTTCTTTGAGGTTACTGCCAAGGGAGTTCCACAGCATTGCTCCAGAAAATCTCTGGCCTTGTTTCAGATAGTTTGTTCTGGGTTTTGGAAGATACCGTTTGTTGCTTTCGGTTGATGTTAGAGTGTGTGCATATTTGAAGAGAGATTGATGTAAGAGGGACATAAGTGGTTGAAGATTTTGAATATAAGAATGCGTTCATAAGAAGATCAACACGTTCACAACTTTTCGTATAGTTTTAATATTGTCCTCAATGTCAGCTTGGGAAACCGTGTTGGGTATGTTTACAACTCAAGTATGCTCTTATCCAATCAGAAGCCGCCATTTGGGGCTGCATCTGTCATATTTGTTCTTGCTTGTTAGGGGTATTCTCGGCTGCTCCTATCCAGTCAATATAGCTGTCATTTTTTGTTCCATCTATATTATTCTCTCTTGCCCAGAAGAGTCAAACTGGGAGACTGGTGTGTGGTGATGGTGTTAGT
This sequence comes from Hanleya hanleyi, assembly GCA_036873755.1. Taxonomy (NCBI): domain Eukaryota; kingdom Metazoa; phylum Mollusca; class Polyplacophora; order Lepidopleurida; family Hanleyidae; genus Hanleya; species Hanleya hanleyi. Next base: position 110,572 of record JAVTVY010031152.1, read on the forward strand.
TTAGACTTACGTTTTCAGTGATAAGGTTTTTGTTGGGCAAAAATTTAGATCTGTACATGGAAAGTTTGCTGAATCTTTCGTGTGATGATTATAAAACTTGGTGGACATGTTTGATGTTTTCCTGGGTCAGACCTATCCCGCAGTAATCCCACACGGGACTGACCTATCCAGCAGTATTCCCAAATGGCACTGGCCTATCCAGCAGTAATGCCACACAGGACTGACCCATCCAGCAGTAATCCCATACGGAACTCAATTATCCAGCAGTAATCTCAGACCGGACTGGTCTATCCAGCAGTAATCCCACATGGGACTGGCCTATCCAGCAGTAATGCCACACGGAACTGACCTATTCATCAGTAATCTCTGACCGGACTGGCCTATCCAGCCGTAAACCCACATGGGACTGGCCTATCCAACCGTAATCCGACACGGGATCGGCCTATGCAGCAGTAATCTCACACGGGACTGACCTATCCAGAAGTAATATCACACTGGACTGCAATATGATGGTGTTAGTGATGATGGAGCTTGGAGCTCGGAGCTCTCAGTAAATGATGTCATTGCACACATATCTGGTGGGGCATCCTGTATCTTAAAGCCGGTAACGCATAGGATACACCGAAACTTCAACTGTGCATGTCTTTGAGATATGCTTGCTTTTTTTGGACATCCACATTAATGCCCGCCAACACCTAGCTTAATGCTTCAACGCCCTGGTGCCATAGCTCAGAAGCTCTGATGGATCTAGATATCCCTTGAATAATTTGGCACTTCCACTGATGTCACTTCCAGGGATGACATCATTTGGAAGAGGATACTGAACCACCGCCCAGTGACCGGACATGCATTGACGGGTATCACTGCATTTTGATGAATTAGTGCCAAATCCATGGGATATCTACATTCATCAGAGCTTCTTTGCTATGGCACCAGGGCGCTGAAGCTTTAAGCTAGGCGTTGGCGGGGGATAATGCTATCGTATGCCCTAGGGCTATACGGTACAGGGTGCACCCCCAGGCGTATGTGCATGTGTGCCATGACATCACTTACTGAGAGCTCCAAGCTCCAAGATCTCTGAGATCTAAGAGCTCCCAAGATCTCTGAGCCTGTCTTAATGCAATGACACCCTAAGGCTGGTGAGTGGATGAGCAAAACTGGCAAGACTGTTAAGACTGAGCACTCAGCAACGCCATGACCACCACCACCACAAACATCGATCATCACCACCACACACCAGTCTGACTCTACTGGGCAAGAGAGAATATTACAGATGCAATATCAAATGACGGCTATTTATTGGACAGTAGAATCGAGAATACACCTAATGAGCAAGAATGAATATGACAGATGCAGCCCTAAATGGAGGCTTCTGATTGGATAAGAGCATACTTGACTTGTTAAAATACCCAACGCAGCTTCCCCAGAAAACTTGTGAACATGTTAATTTTTCTTTCTCTCAACTGTCTGCATCATGGTGTCAATGTATTGGGATGGGCATTAAAGCATTAAGTTAGGCGATAAGGCGTCCAGTTAAGGTGTTAACATAGGCATCAAAGCATTACTGTAGAGCTCTCCACAAGGTGATGGTTTTCTGCTTTCTCTACTACTAAGGAGCAATTGGACTTGGTATAACAGCGGCTCATTAGAAAAAAAGATGGCGCACCTCTGTCCCCAAAACTCCCACCTTAAATGCTCGTTCTACATTACTACACAGATGCGCATTAGCGCCATTGCACTACGTTTAATACACAGTCATCCAGTTGGACGCTACCCCACGAGAGCTTCAAACTGATACATCACACGACTCATTCAAACCAATATTGGTCCACTGCTACCCCAAAACATCCATTCAAATGTCCTTTTCTCAAAATTCCCTGTCTGGGCATGCGCACCATAGCTTTACTTACACACACCCATCCAGTCGGCTGGTCCCCTACGAGTGCTTCACTTTGGTACCTCACACAGCCCAATAGTGGTCCACCCAGGCACCAAAACGTCCACCCAGATCTGCCTATGGACTACGCATGCGCACGGTAACTTTCCAGCGAAAGTCAACCCATGGCCACGAGATCTCTACCATCATCTTCTACATCGCGAGACAGAGAAAACAAGATGCCATACCGCAAATATCCATGAGTGTGTTGCCCAAGGTGCCAGGTCATTGTCCACTGCACTGGAATGGACCTAACATGTCCACCCCAGGTCCGTGTAACCTTGCACAATTCAATTTTCGTTTTTCGTTTTTACCCCTCAGCCCATAGGGCTGTGGGGTCTTGTCGTTGCCATGTACGTACGTCCGTCCGTCCTAGCGTCCGTCCGTCCGGCGTCCGTCCGTCAACATTTTCTTGTCCGCTAAATATCTGCAGATCTATGAAGTCGGGCCTTACCAAACTTTGGTGAGAGCTTCCTGAATGTTGACAGATGAAATGATTAGATTTTCAGATGGCTATGATGATGTCATGATTTAAAAAAAAAAAAATTATTATTTAAGCGTCCGTCCGTCCGTCAACATTTTCTTGTCCGCTAAATATCTGCAGATCTATGAAGTCGGGCCTGACCAAACTTTGGTGAGAGCTTCCTGAATGTTGACAGATGAAATGATTAGATTTTCAGATGGCTATGATAATTTCATGATTTTTTATTTTTTTAAATTTTTTAATTTATTGATGGCTTAGCTTTTGCACTGTTATCTATGCCCATCGGGAACCCTTGGTTGCATGTTTCGTTGTGAATTTTGAAGGTTCCCTGATACAAGAAAGCCTGGTCCATTCATGATTCAGGACAACATTTTTCTTAAATTTTGCTATTAAATCATTCTATTCTACATCATATGATTTATTCTAAAACTTTTGCATGAACCATATTTGTGTCCACACATTTAACTGGTACAACATAATGCTTCAATTTTTGTCACCAAACATGTTACTGTACCTTGGAAATTATGTAAAACGAGTGATTAGGAGAGCCCATTTTTAGCCTGACTGTGTGCAATTTTGAATCAGTTTGCATACCTGGAGCTCCCCCCCCCCCCAAATAATGATAAGGGTTGGCCTGTGTCAATAAGTGTGTTTACTTGTTATCACACTTGTGCAATGCATAAACTGCCACTGATAAAGCTACACTTCCTTGCATGCTGTAATCCCAGCACATCACTCACGTGAAACCGAAGTCTGTTATATACGGTATCCAGGGATTTTTTGCAGGTTCCGATCCCAAACTCCCAGTTCCTTTTGGTAATTCATTATTGAGGGTCCAATTTTTTTAAGTGAATTTCGGCGCAAAGAGCCTGGGATCAATCACAAAACAGAGGTTTATTAACATGAAATTCAATACCCAGCCATGCAATCGGATCGATATTGAGGCTTCCAGAAGCTTTTTCTAGGAGTATTTCCTTCAGAAATCCTTTCAAATTGAACAACAACATTTCATTTGAGTTTTGGGTGCCCATATGTTTTCCAAAACTAAACTGGCTCTAGATGCAGCCCTGATCCTACTTGACTAAAAAAAAACAGGCTGAGGGGTCCACGCACCTTTTAGGTGCTTGCCTGCAATTCATGTTGGTTTCTGTAATCTCAAAATCAAAAATTGAAATTTGACCGTCAATTTTCAATTTTCGTTTTTTGTTTTTGTGATCTTAAAATCAAAAATTGAGATTTGACCGTCAATTTTCAATGTTTGATTCTGGGATTACAAAAACAAAAAACGAAAATTGATATTTGACAGTCAATTTTCAATTTTCGTTTTACGTTTTACTTGACGCAAAAATGAAAATCAAATATTGAAAATTGCCTCGAGTTGTCCGTTTTTCGTTTTTTGATTTTAACTTTGATGTGTCAATGTTAAGTTCGCACGTGGACGGGTTATGATGTCACTTCCGGTATGACGAGTAGAATAGAAAACGCAAATCGTGTCGTATAAGAGGTGTGGAGCGTGATAGGCCTGTGGCCCACCAGGCCATCCTCGGGAGCCAGTGTATTGATCGATTTGTTAGGGTATCTATGCATTGCCTTGGTTAGTTGCCCACGGTAGTTCTGGATAAAACAGAGATCAAGGGGTATCCTCTAAATCAAACCAATTATTGAACAGGCTCAGTAAGCTCATTGTGCCAAACCACTAGCTGCAATGTTTGAGATATGACATCGCTGGCATAACTTTGATGTCAGGCTGAAATCGTCAGCGAGAGTCAAAGCAAAAAACCGCCGGCTTGGGATACCGACATGCTAACCTCGGGGGATGAAATGTTCGAGATTGAGGCAAGGACTCAAAAACTCACTCGAATCATCAAAAATGTCCGGGTAAACCCTGTGAGAGGATTCACGATTTACCTGGACTTGTGAAGATGCACCAGACAGGTCTGATAGGTGGCATCCCGCATTTGTCATTGGTTATTGGCATTGAGGCCTGAGTCAATCAGGACGCAGTCTTAGATTTTCTCATTTCTAAAAATAGATGTTTAGAGCGTATACAAAAGCGAACAGCATTCCTGCACACAACCGCTATTTGTTATTGATTTGAAATATAGTATTCATAAAGATACCAACAAAGATTTAATACCAATAAGAGTAAGCATCGCGGTGATGGGCCGCGAAATCCGTATATGGCCAGCGTTCCGTAAACCATCATTCAAACAAGCACACAAACGTCACGTTTGATGCCAGACGTCTGACTGCTTCAACGCTTCATGTCCAATCTTCATTCTCTATTTTTGAGACCTGAATCGTTGGAGCGTTTACATGCCCGTCAACGTTCAGCGTCAAAACGCTTCAACGCTTTAAGTGCAGGTGTCAAAAGCTTCAACGCATCGACGCGGGAAGTTCCTTTTGGGGTTATGATTAGAGTACCCACGTATTTAATATTTTACCCTACTTTAATGAAACTCATATGTGTATCAACAGTGTTGTTCTCCATATAATGCTTCACACCTACTGCACGAATGCCTACTCACTTCTAGACATGCGCAGTTGGCCCATTATAATCTAGCTTGAATGCCTGGCTCCAGGGATCTATAGTGTGGTGACACTCCCATATATTTCCATATTGTGCTCCACACCTGCCTAAACAATCCGATTTGCGTTTTCCATACTACTCCGCGGACCGAAAGTGACATCATAAGCCTTGCGCAGTTAACATTGATGCGTCAAAGTTAAAATCAAAAAACGAAAAACGGACAAGTCGAGGCAATTTTCAATATTTGATTTTCATTTTTGCGCGAAGTAAAACGAAAATTGAAAATTGAATGTCAAATTTCAATTTTTGATTCTGAGAAACCGAAAACGAAAAACGAAAATTGAAAATTGACGGTCAAATTTCAATTTTGATTTTGAGAAACCAAAAACAAAAAACGAAAATTGAATTGTGCAAGGTTACACGGACCACCCCAGACCTGGCTGAACTTTTCAGCAAAATTCAACCCATGGCCTCGAGTTCCCTGCCATCGTCTTATACATCTCCAGGCAGAAAAAAAACAAAGTGCCACACCACATATCGCAAATGTCCATGCGTGGGTTGCTCATTAGGTTTAACATTGAAATAACAGAAGCCTGCGGTCTTCTTTAGGGGCAAATAACTCTTGATGAGCCGTCACATGACCTTTGACCTGGAAGTGACCTTTGACCCGTAAGTGCCGTCACCAGATATGACGTCATCCATGAAGTCACTTCCGCTTGACTCCGCATCTGGCATCAGTACACAATTAATTCTGTTACTTGTTATGTATTAGCGTTAAAAATCGGCAAAAATCCAGAAAATTCACAATGCATAAATCCACCTGGCATGTCAATATTTATCTTGTGGGACATTACCAGTGGAAGTCTTGACAGATGTTGACCATGGAAATTTCAAATTACCGCCACTGACAGCTGATTGGTGCTACAGAATGTCATTCGATTTGTAAACAGGGAGCCTTCTCACCCTTCACTGATCATGTCTTCATCCACCATGCTTTTTTCAAAGTGGCCCAAATCAACACCAGGAAGTACAGTTTGAAGACTCATCTGCAAGTTCAAATATCAAATGTATCAGAAATGCTGAAAAATCGCAGCTCATAAAATCCATAAAGATCTGCTCTCAAATTTCTAAACAATGTAGATCGTGGGCACCGACCCGGAAGTGATTAATTGTGTACTGATGCCATCTGCCTCAGCCAACCTGTAACCATCTCGGTCATCTATACGCGGTAAGACTGACCCTGGGATCGTGTGTATCCATTTACAGCCTACTTTCGGCAAGTGCGAGAGGGAATTTCCAGAAATCAATACCACGTGACTTCGTCAGCCAATCAGCTAAAGTCTACCGACGTAACCTCAACGTGACTCGCCATTTTCGAATCATGTGATGCCCTACTTGTTGAAAATTACAGATCTACCACACCTCTTGGGTGATACGAAAGTTATTTATACCTATATATTTTGTAAGCCTAGCCTATATCTGTTTCCCAAGTGGTTTGAAAACCTGTAATTTATCAGATATCTCGAGTCTGTTCTCTGCCGGATGAAGGCCGAACAGAATCCCGTAATATACCGGATATCGCTCCGCAATAATGGAGACTCACGATTCGCAAGCCATCTTATGGATGGCGAAGTGTACGCAAATGCTGCCTCAGCCTCAATAATCTGGAATTTGCTATCTTCCTACTACTTGACTAGACAAATAAGCACGAGTTATTTTTCAAAAAAACAACTAATAATAATACGCTTGTAATCAGCAAATCAATTTTATTCAAACCTACCTTTCTTTCCATGCAACGGTTGCCCTTTTATTTCAAGCGGGAACAACAAACGTTTTGTTTGAGTAAAATCAGCGCTCTGCTAAAATCTGTCATCGCTTATTAAAGAAGATCACGATCATTTCTAACAGTTGCGAATATGTGCTTCAAAGTTCAGTAACGACTGTTACTCAACTCCATGGCCTGGCTAGGCATCATTTTGCATGTGTCTTTCATTGTGACCTTATCAATGAATCAGTAGGGAAATGGACCTGTTTTCATATGAAAGACATGGAGTCTATTCTTGTACATTAGCAAGATAGAGGATGAGCTTTCAAACTTTTCCCAGAATACAGAAGTTTGTTTGAATACATCAGTAGTAGGTAAAGGGCAAATTGGAGCCCATTTTTCCATAAGTGTGGAGGTCAAATCCGGGTCAAAGATCACTTCCGGTCACGTGACCTTTGTATTCTTTCGCGGTGATGCGGTCTGGCGATGCTGCGGTCGCTTCCGGTTCTGCGCATGCGCAGTGGACACCCTACTGAATCAACAAGTATGATTATAGGTGAAAACCGCCGGTCACGTGTCAAATTACAGTCAATGGTAGGTTTTCCAGTGCTTTCGTTATCAAGCGTGGGCGTGTGTCTGATCAGACGACAGTGACCACAGCCGAAAATGAACGATTTTCAGCATATCGATGACAGGTATGGTTACTGGTGTCCAGTCATATTTTGAAGGAGAAATATCGTACTATATTGTCACCAAACGTAGGGTTATTACTATTTCAAGTTAACAAAAAATTTAAACATTTTTGCGGCGAGAGGTGTTTTTAGGTGTTGGTAGACAGTCCATTGTAGGTATTGGCATCGAATTATAGTGTGAGGAAATGAGCACAAAATGAACACGTGGGAACTTACTACCTGCCTCATGTATCACTGACTCATTCATCTCTCGATTCCTTCCACTTGTGTGTGTTTAAGAGGAATATGAACCATTAATAGTATATTCTCTGTCTGTTTGATATTACGACAGTCCATGGTATCATCATCGGACCGATCGACAGTCCATTGTAGGTCAACATGCACTTGTGAATGATGCACAGAGAGCACATCGTCTGGTCTAATGATTCGCCAAATGGACTGTTGCCAAGACAAATGGTAGCTACAATGGACTGTCGACATATCTGATATATAATCATATGTTGCCTCATTATAACATTGCAGCTGTGATGCGGCTTCAATGTGAAGTGATTCAACCTACAGTTCATGGTCGCATGACAAATGGACTGGTGCATTCACCTATAATCACACTTGTCGATTCAGTAGGGTGGTGGAGAAAGGGTATGGAAATAGACGTTTTGGGACCGAGGTGGATCCCTAGTGGGCCGATTGGGCCGAGTGAGGTATTAATGTAAGCATACATGGAGGAACATGCGCCTGGACTAGTGTGTTGTTTGTTTTCAACATTCTGCGCATGCGCAGACAGGAAATTGTGGGAAAATGGTATGCAAACAGACGTTTTGGGGTCTAGGCGGGCCACTAGTTGTGAAGCATATGCGAGGGCGCATCCAGCGGGCTGGCTGAAACGTGAAACTGACAGACTATGACATAGACGTTTTGGGGCCGAGAGGGGCCACTAGTGGTCTGATTGGGTCGAGTGAGGTATCAATGTGAAGCACTCGTGAGGAAGCATCCGACTGGATGGGTGTAATGTGGAACTGGCGGAACTGACGTCAATCTGCGCATACACAGTTGGGTGTAGTAAGTGGCCATTTTGTGGGGGTGCGTTTGGGGTAGAGATGGTCCATCCTTGGTCCGATGGTGTCGTGAGAGGTGTCATGTTGTAGCCCTCGGGATGTAGACCACGACTTGAAGGGATGTCCACGTCACCTGTGACGTTACTGGTGACGTCATCAGTGAGAGGAGTAGCGAAAGCGGGAGTTTCGGAGGTGCTATGGAGTGCATTTGGAGTAGATAACGGCCTATTTTTCCATCCAACTACCTGGTAGAGTTACCTGTGAGTGTATGCGCGCGTGTGTGTGAGTGAGTGTGAGTGAGTGAGTGAGTGAAGCGTGCACAACGTCCGTGAGGCGTCCCCAACGCCCGTCTTAATGCATGGACGCACTAACGACGGTGAGTGAGTGGGATCCGACTGGACTAATATATCGGCCGTTTTCATCATTTTGCGCATGCGCAGTCTGGCCGTAGTATAGAAAGCAGGCATTTTGGGGATTCGTGGAGGTTTGTGGAGTGGTTGACCACCTCTGGTCATGTATTGTACCAAATCTGTCCTGTATTATACCATATTTTCCTGTATTATACAATATTTGTTCTGTATTATACCAAATCTGTGCTTTACTATACAGTATCTGTCCTGTATTATATCAAATCTGTGCTGTATTATACCATATCTGTCCTGTATTGTACCATATCTGCCTGTACTATACAATATATGTTCTGTATTATACAATCGGATAGCTTTTGTCGTGAATAACAACAAGTTCAGCAATGTTCATACAGTTTAGTATCCCCAATGTTACATCATACCCAGGCTGGGGGAACCGCCCTGAGTATGTTTAGTATGTTCACAGCAAAACAAATTGAAATATCAAATATCGTCTTTTATTATTTAACGCGCCGTCACATTACAAGTACAAGTGTTTACTGAGCTCAAGTCAACGATCAGCATGTAGACATAGAGAGTATATACGGCATGTTATGCTACTCATCAGTGCATGGGTGACGCATCAGCCGAGGGGGCTGATCAGTTTAGCCACGAAGAACGTAACATTGGTGACCCTCTCCACTGTCCACTTCGTGTTGGAGCGTTGTTGTTGGGCCCATTCCAAGGGATCCACGGTGTCCAGCTGTTCAAGTACCGTCTCCAGTGACGCACGATTGGTAATAGTGAAAGGATGGTCGTACACTTGGTTGGTGGCACTGGAATAGAAATAGCGCAGTTGATCCGTCATCTTATGGCGTAAGATGTACCCAAAAGCGACATTTAATTTGAAGGCCGTAGTTTGGTCTTTGAAGATGGCTTCCACGTAGCTGCGTAGACGGGCGGGGTCGGTCAGTCGGAAATTGTATCAATCCAATATAGGGCGATGACGGTGGAAACAGTGCCGGATCACGGGCCAATGTCGCTGATAGATGTGGTCACTTCCGGACTATAGGAACACTTGTAAACGTGTTGATCTTTTTCTCGCATCTGTCTGTATCATGGCACACGACGACACACACACACACACCCCTACAAACAGATGTATACACACACACATGCTTACGCACACACACACACACAGATGCATACACACAGACGCACACACGCGCGCGCGCTATGCGGCTCAGTCGTACACCAGTACATCTCGGTCCTCGACTTGGGGGTAGTTGAACTGAGTGTTCTAAAAATAGATCACCAGCAAGCGTGCTATAAAAGGGAAGCGGCCTGGCCGTTTCATCCGACACTCTGTCAACCACCAAAATGTTCACTTGCACAACTTGCCAGAAGCAGTTTACTCGCCTAGATAATTTACTTCGCCACAAGGTCTCCACCCACAACGGCGGACGGTATACTTGTATCGTTCAATCGGGAAGATGCTTTACTGCGCCATGAACGTTCAATTCATGGGCCACCCAAGCGTCCATGCGAGGAATGTGGTCAACTCTTCAAACGACCCAGTCAGTTGCTGCGACACCGTTTGATTCATACCTCAGCACCATGGCATGAGCGACAACTTCCCACTGAAGAGGAGCCACGGAAGGTCAGACCCAGTGAAGATGAGCCCGGGGAGACGAATGCCACTGGTGATGCGATCATGGAGAGCCTGCCTATACCCACATTTCAGAAGAGCCTGGATATCCAGCCGGCCCCCAGCATTACGGTTTCCAGTCATACGCCTGACAACATCGAACATTTTGTGGATGAACCCATAAATGCTCCTAGCGATCTCTTGCAGGACGCCCATCCAGTGAGTGACATCTATCAGCGCCATTGGCCCGTGATCCGGCACTGTTTCCACCATCATCGCCCTATATTGGACTTATACAATTTCCGATTGACCGACCCCGCCCGTCTACGCAGCTACGTGGAAGCCATCTTCAAAGACCAAACTACGGCCTTCAAATTAAATGTCGCTTTCGGGTACATCTTACGCCATAAGATGATGGATCAACTGCGCTACTTCTATTCCAGTGCCAACAACCAAGTGTACGACCATCCTTTCAATATTACCAATCGTTCGTCAATGGAGACGGTACTTGAACAACTGGACACCGTGGATCCCTTGGAATGGGCCCAACAACAACGCCCCAACACGAAGTGGACAGTGGAGAGGGTCACCAATGTTACGTTCTTCGTGGCTAAACTGATCAGCCCCCTCGGCTGATGCGTCACCCATGCACTGATGAGTAGCATAACATGCCGTATATACTCTCTATGTCTACATGCTGATCGTTGACTTGAGCTCAGTAAACACTTGTACTTGTAATGTGACGGCGCGTTAAATAATAAAAGACGATATTTGGTATTTCAATTTGTTTTGCTGTGAACATACTAAACATACTCAGGGCGGTTCCCCCAGCCTGGGTATGATGTAACATTGGGGATACTAAACTGTATGAACATTGCTGAACTTGTTGTTATTCACGACAAAAGCTATCCGATTGTATAATACAGAACATATATTGTATAGTACAGGCAGATATGGTACAATACAGGACAGATATGGTATAATACAGCACAGATTTGATATAATACAGGACAGATACTGTATAGTAAAGCACAGATTTGGTATAATACAGAACAAATATTGTATAATACAGGAAAATATGGTATAATACAGGACAGATTTGGTACAATACATGACCAGAGGTGGTCAACCACTCCACAAACCTCCACGAATCCCCAAAATGCCTGCTTTCTATACTACGGCCAGACTGCGCATGCGCAAAATGATGAAAACGGCCGATATATTAGTCCAGTCGGATCCCACTCACTCACCGTCGTTAGTGCGTCCATGCATTAAGACGGGCGTTGGGGACGCCTCACGGACGTTGTGCACGCTTCACTCACTCACTCACTCACACACTCACACACGCGCGCATACACTCACAGGTAACTCTACCAGGTAGTTGGATGGAAAAATATGCCGTTATCTACTCCAAATGCACTCCATCGCACCTCCGAAACTCCCGCTTTCGCTACTACTCTCACTGATGACGTCACCAGTGACGTCACAGGTGGAGTGGACATCCCTTCAAGTCGTGGTCTACACCCCGAGGGCTACAACATGACACCTCTCGCGACACCATCGGACCAAGGATGGACCATCTCTACCCCAAACACACACCATGCACCCCACAAAATGGCCACGTTACTTACTACACCCAACTGCGCATGCGCAGTTCCGCCAGTTCCACATTACACCCATCCAGTCGGATGCTCCCTCACAAGTGCTTCACATTGATACCTCACTCGACCCAATCGGACCACTAGTGGCCCCTCTCGGCCCCAAAACGTCTATGTCCATAGTCTTTCTCTACTGCGCATGTGCAGAATGACGCCAGTTTCACGTTTCAGCCAGCCCGCTGGATGCGCCCTCGCGCATGCTTCACAATGATACCTCACTTGATGCAATCGGCCCACTAGTGGCCCGCCTAGACCCCAAAACGTCTATTTGCATACCATTTTCCCACAATTCCCTGTCTGCGCATGCGCAGAATGTTGAAAACAAACAACACACTAGTCCAGGCGCATGCTCCTCCATGTATGCTTTACATTGATACCTCACTCGACCCAATCGGCCCACTAGGGATCCACCTCGGTCCCAAAACGTCTATTTCCATACCCTTTCTCCACTGCGCATGCGCAGAACCGGAAGCGACCGCAGCACCGCGGAAGAATACAAGGGTCACGTGACCGGAAGTGACCTTTGACCCGGATTTGACCTCCACACTTAATAAAAAATGGGCTCCAATTTGCCCTTTACCTACTACTTACATCGAACGAATTGTTACATGTAATGCTAGCAGCCAGACTCTCCCAAAACCTCCAAACTTCAGGTTATTAACAAAAAATGGTATGATAAAACAGTAAGCAGATGCACAGGGAACTAAAATAACAATGCCAGGCCTTCAAGTGCCTCCTATATTTCCTATATTTTCGAGTCATTCCTATATTTTCCTATATTTTACTCAAAACCTCCTATATTTCCTATATTTTGACTTTTTCTGATGAAAACTTTCATCAATGCTCTGAAATGAGTCAAACTGACATGAGGAAATAAATTTCAGAAATTTTTTTTCGCCTCGCTTCGCTCAGCAAATATGAAAACTTTTCAATCTCTATGCTGAATCAAAACAACAGAACAGGTCACCTGAAAAGACCGCTACTATGACCGCATTCAGTGAAAGTAATTTGATTTAACACCAGAAAAGTAACAAGTTCAGAACATACAATGTAGTACAGTACCTGTCTTACAATCATTTATTTCTTTTTTTTTATTCACAAATTCCTATATTTCTCCTATATTTTGCAAATTTCGTCCTATATTTTCACTGTGAGCCACTTGCAGGCCTGCAATACATTTGATAGGGATAATACCATCCCTCACCTGAAAGCTAAATATTTTGCTATACATAGAGCCTATAGATCTAAAAGTAAGGAATGCAGGAAATCATATAGGCAACAACTGCATAATGAACTTAATAGAGCATCGAACTCGGGGCCCTATCATGGTGTGGAATACCTTATTAAACACACGTAGTAGTAAAAGGCTAAATTGGGTCCTATTTATGCAAATGAGATGACGTCATCGATGACGTCACAGAGCTCTCGTCCAATCAGAAGAGGTCAAGTCCAGGTCAAAGGTCACATCCGAGTCAAAGGTCACACCCGGGTTCAAAGTTCAAAGGTTACTTTCGGTCACGTGACGTATTCTTCCGCGGTCTGGCGGTGAGGCAACCAGAAAGTAGTCCGGCGGTGCTGCGGTTCGGCCAGAAAAAGTAGTCCCAGGGCCATACGTTGCTTTTCGCCTATGACGTCACATCCGGGTCAAAAGGTCATGACAGCGGGGTGACAGCCCGGAGTTATCTCCCCTTAGTTTTTGCCACCAGGGGCAACGAGGGACCTGGCCATATATACCAGGGTCAGTCATCAAGGTCAATACGACCGAATTAGCTCTTTTCAAATGGATAACTACGGTATACAAAAGAACCCAAACTTACAATGTTGTATGAAAAAACACATTTTATAACAACACAACATATATACAACAGTTATTTCCCTTATTATAACAGTCCAGTGGAATATCCGCAGTGTCAGCTTTAGCGTTTATAGAACATATATATACAACAGTTAGTTCCTCTTATTATAAACATTAGAAAGTCCAGTGGAATATTCGCAGTGTAAGTTCATATTTATCACTCTAAATGTCCAGATACGTTGTAGTCACACCATCGGAGAACACTTTGCGCTTGGGGTAGAAGTACGTGAAGGCGGCCCGCTCTTGGGTATACGAGCGCATCTGGTTCTCGATGATACGGAAACCTTTGTTGGTCCCACCGGCACTGGTCTGGAGTACATCAAGGTATAGGGCTTTGGTGATGTTGGGGTCGCGTCGACTGAATTTGTTGTCTCCACCATCGCAATAGTATGTTTTCGAACACAAAGCGATCATGGCCTCACCGCTCCATTCTAACTTGAAGAGGCCGGGCGTCCGCTTGTCGTAGGTGTAGTGGTTTTTCCTCGGTAGCCATTCATCTCTTTCCGCATCATACTGGGCTCGTAGTTCTGGTTTCACCAGCGATTCCCAGTCCGGGTTGGAGACGGCCATTTATGCCGAATCGGTGTCCATTTCCATCAGTTGCCAGTCTGATTGGTTGAAATACACTCCCATGAAATCGTATATGAATTCCAGCATTCGCAGTTTGGCTAGTTGGTACACCATGCACCCGATTTGTAGCGGCAGGTTATATGTTATGGTCTTTTTGGCTGAAGTCACTTCGTAGGTGGTGTCGTCAATCAGCTCCATGCGTCGGAATAGGGGTGAATTCAGGCGTTTGCGGGCTTGTTTTGTGGTACAAATGTTCACGATGACGTGGCGGTCCTGATTGGTTACCGTTTTTCCATATCCGCTTTTCCCGTTTCCGCGATGATGGCTTTACTGGGTCGGCGTCTCCTTGGCCACGGCCGGTGGTCACGTCGTTCGCGAACTTCTCGAAACAAGCCTCGGGGGTGAATTCCATGACTTGGTATATTTTGGTAATTTCCAGTCCGTGCCTCATATACCAACGTAGTAAAGGAGTACCCAGCAAGATTTTTTTGCCCCACATACTACCGATCAACATACGCCGCGGTCGTGTTAGGTAGTCGTGTTCTTCAACGTATGCGCGCATATGGTCCCCGATATCATCTCGACTCTCCTCGGTGTTTTTGAAGATGGGCGAACATTCGCCAAACGTGTCTTTCAAGTGGTCCGGGACGTGCAGATCACATTCCACGAATCCGTAGAGGTCTCCCGTCTCAACTGTGCGTAGGATGTCCGGTAATCCACAACCGACTGCTGGATATTTCCTTTCAAACAGTCAAACATGTCGGCGTCTTTCTGTTCGATGAGAGCGAAGAAAGTGGGTAAATCCTGGAACAGATACCGCAGGGTCAGACCGGGGATGCTTACACAGTCTTTGAATACGTCGACACCCATATCTCGGTAGAAGGCGGCCATTTTGTCGGTAGCTTCCAGTAAAGGAACGACATCCAAATTGTTGTAATAGACGAGGAAATCCCGGAGAGTTTGCATAGCTTCACGGACCCACACCTGTTGCAGTTCGATATAGAGGGCGTCAGATAATCCTTCTCCTTTGAGTTCGTTGCAGAAGGCCTCTTGGGGTGGAAGTTGTGGTTCTTCCAGACGCTCAAGATTCGTCATGTAGTTATATGGAGAGCAACTTTTCCTCTCCGCGCAGTCGTAGGCTTTCACCCACTGGTCATAGCTGTAATTCGGCGCCAGGTAATTCCGTACATCAAAGAATCGCAGTGAAGTCGTGGATAGAGCGACGTCTTCTTAATGATGAATTTCACATTCCCGGCTTTGGCGAGATAGGGGTACAAGAATTCTTTGATTAAGTTCAAATCATACCGTCCCGAGTTAAAGCCAAGCACGGGTAATTGACTCATGTATTCCAACAAACGCAGTTTCAGTTTCTGCGCGTAGGGTTTCGGTGGTTTGCGTTCCTCCGTCCTCGCTTTCGTCTTCGTCGTCGGTATCGTCCTCCCCATCCGATGTTGGAATACGCGCATCAAGTGTCGTTAATACATCACGGTAGGTAGTCGAGGCGAGATGTGCCGCACTGGCTTGACTGAGGGTTTCCAGGTAGTCCATCATTCGTGTAATCAGTTCATGGGGGTCACCGTTAGAGACGAAACACACCGGAGCGGTCTCATACCCGGGCACGTTGGTGTGAATACTCACACTCAAGGGAATATGACGCTGGGTCCATTGCGTTACTTTTTACCGATACCTTTTCCATGGGTTGTAATAGGGCTTCAAAATCATAGCAGGCTCGGTACGGGAAATAACGGTGGTTCATGGGGACGTCAATACCTTCATCCGCCAGGTCTTCAAATATAGTGGCCGTGTTGTGGAATACGCCGCTGGGGAATTTTCATTTGCTGGTCTGGTCACAGATTTTCTCGTGACGGTGTAATTTGGCCGATTCTTTGAACACGCGATGGCATTTACTACAACTGTATGACTGGGCATACCTGTTTATGCCCGTGATGTACGAGAAATGCCCACCCGTGTCCGTTTGGTACAAATTCAATTTCATGGTTGTGTCGTATTTCCCCGCTGAACGATGTACGAGTCGGGCTGTGGGTTGTGGGTCGTCGGTGTTGTCATCATCCACGTGTTGGGCTAGTGTATAATATTGACGTGGAATAAATTTTCCACTACATCCAGTTGTGATAACGGGACCCCGCGGAAGTGCTGTTTTTCCATGTTCTTTTCACGTAAATATTCTTCCCAATAGCAGTTGGCCAATTTATCACAATGTTTGGGCGGACGTTTGTTGAGATGGATAGCCAGGCAGCGAAATAAACATTTCCGATCGGTGTACGGCCCATTGTTTCCACCTACTATGGCGTACATGCCTTCTCTGTGTTTCAACCAGTCCGGGAGATGGATGGGGGCGCCGATCATTTTAGTTACGTAAAACGTAACATTGGTCGTCATCTCCACTTGCCATTTGGTGTTGGGGCGTTGTTGTCGGGCCCATTCCAAACTATCCAAGCTTTCTAGTTGGTCCAGTACCGTGTCCAGGGACGGGCGATCGGTAATGGTGAAAGGCTGCTCGAACACCAGGGTATTGTTACTGGGGTAAAAGTACCGGAGCTGGTCTGTCTCCTTATGCCGTAATAAATACCCAAAAGTGAGATTTAATTTGAACGCTGTGGCTTGGTCTTCGAAAATAGTATAGGCGTAGTGGGGGAGACGGATGTTTTCCTCTAACCGAAAGTTGTATAAGTCCAGTATCGGTCGATGTCGGTGAAAACAGTGCCGGATAGTAGGCCAATGCCGTTGGTAGATTGTACGCACAGCTTGTTGTCTCGGTAGTACTGCTATAGGCGGGTCGTCAGGATCTGTGGTAAAATTTCCCTCAGCAGTGGGCGAACTGGCGAACGGTGATCGTTGCATGCTCGGAATGGACTCTTCCACTGTTTGTATTTGTGTAGAATATATTCGTATTATTGCGTAAGAAGGCTTCGCCTAGACTTTGAGAAAATGGATACAGATCTCGAAAACTGTCCTTCTTTATAGAAAAATACCCGCCCATGCTCTGAAGAAACCCAGACGATCGACCAACGTATTTTTCAGCCGCCAATCACAGACGTGCAAAATCGGTGTCATGCCAATGTACGCGATGACCTTTAGCGACGTACACCAAACGTACCGACTGGGCTATTGTTTACATTCTGTGAGCGGTCTCATTAAAAAACAAGCGCTGAATGAGCGCAAAGACCTCCGTCGAGGCAACAGGGTCAGTAGGGGAATAGTACATCACTGAATAACATAGGGCCGGATGCCAAGCTCAATTTTGCATTTGTTGACGTGAACTTCACCAATGGTGATTAACGTGAGGTTCCCCACTAGCATGTCCAGCTAGGGATGTGGAAGTCACATTCCCCGCAAATAATATTTCTTTGATTTCACGTGCTTGAAATATTGGGGTATGGAATAGCGTATATTGATGGAAAACCTGGAATACTGCTTGAGACATTAGGCCCCTTCCCACCCACACCTCCCCATGAGAGGACACCCCCACCCAAATCAACGCGTTAGCGGCAGAAATGAGACCCTGTGTGCCTAGTTTTACCAACTTGCTTGTGATTTTATGCTATAGGCCCTACACATCAACACTTCATATTTTATACGTGTACAGTATAGCATCCTCATTGACAGAATCCTCTACAAAACACATCTGATTTTACCGACACTTCGTTCTGATCTGTCTCGGCATCATGTGTGGATTCAATGGGCTCGGAATAATTTTGTATGCTGGTGGTTACAGGTCACCTTCACCATAATGTATCAATTACCATGGACTTGTACATGTATCACATTCATATTGAATGGTGATGGCTGATGAGAATATTGCCAATATGGAACAAATGGCTGGATTCCAGCGAATAAAAAGTTCATGTTAATCATAAACAACATACAATTAATAATACTATCAAATAATTATGTATATTCCTTGTCGACATCAATATAATACAAACAATATTATGACTGAATCAGGGTAACAGATATCCAAGGGTATATATGTCTACACTAAACTGAAGGAGATCCATGATGCGTATTATATTATGTTGTAAAACTTCACTTGTTAATCTCGATTATGTTGCTTATTGTGAAAATAAATGAAGTTATGAAAATAAATTTAGTATGATTGCCCAGTATCCTCAAATTAGAAATATCTTCAGCAGCTAAAGTTAAGCCAATCATAACAATATATAACACTATGGTACTCAGGAAATGAAGTCTTTGTTTCTAGAAGCTAAATCATTTCTGACACATTCAAGTCCTCACCTGGTCAAGGGAGATAATTTTGTAAAAAAAAAAACAAAAACAAAAAAACAAGTATAGATCCACACTGGCGAAGACCAGAAAGTTGTATGACCTTTGATGATATTTGTGGAGCATGCTGCAGGACTTCAACTTTCATGAATCTGATATTATCCACACAACCCATTCTACATGATATTTTTGCCATAGCACCGATAAACTAGATCCCTTCATTTATGTGGTCTAGATCCAGGAGCTATTGGGGGCTGCAGGTTTTGTAAAATTAGATCCAATTATTCTGAGAGAAGGAATGAAGTCCGGCATGGTTGTTTTGAGGTAAAACTGGGCATCCTTGAAAATGTCTGACCGATTGACACATGTATCACTCTGCCGGTCATCATTACATGCGTAATGTTTATTTCGTGAGGAATCAGGAGGGGGGGTGGGGGGGGGGGTTGTGGCCAATCACTGACTCTGATGCTTATGTGCTTCATGACCTACGTGACAGGTTTATGGACCTTTACAACATGTTGGCAGAAGATTATTGTATCTTACATCAAGTTTATGGCTGGAACTATGAAATAAATTTAGACCAGAAAGTTGTATGACCTTTGATGATATTTGTGGAGCATGCTGCAGGACTTCAACTTTCATGAATCTGATATTATCCACACAACCCATTCTACATGATATTTTTGCCACAGCACCGATAAACTAGATCCCTTCATTTATGTGGTCTAGATCCACGAGCTATTGGGGGCTGCAGGTTTTGTAAAAGTTAGATCCAATTATTCTGAGAGAAGGAATGAAATCCGGCATGGTTGTTTGAGGTAAAACTGGGCATCCTTGAAAATGTCTGACCGATTGACACATGTATCACTCTGCCGGTCATCATTACATGCGTAATGTTTATTTCCTGAGGAATCAGGGGGTGGGGGGTTGTGGCCAATCACTGACTCTGATGCTTATGTGCTTCATGACCTACGTGACAGGTTTATGGACTTTACAACATGTTGGCAGAAGATTATTGTATCTTACATCAAGTTTATGGCTGGAACTATGAAATAAATTTAAAGGTAAACATATGCCAAAGCATTGTACATGTATATGTGCTATGTTGCTGTAAATTGCAGGATTAGTGGTCTGTGGACTGCGTGGTACAGTTACAGGCAGCGGCACATGTCTGCATAAGTTTTTCAGTGCTCTCCAGGTAAATGCCATGACTGGAAATATGAAATTAATTCAAAAGTAAACATGCCATATATGACATTGTACATGTACAAGCTTATACATGTGACATGCTGCTGTGAATCACACGTTTTTTGGCTTGTGAACTACATGATACTGTTATGGGCAGCAGCACATGTTTGCAGAAGTTTACTGATGGTTTTCCAGTCCGAAACAGGCAGGGAAATATGAATTTGACCCAAAAAGCAACCGAACTATTACACAAAAATACTACAATATAGTACATGTTGTTTGTGTTGAAGTTTCACACAATTTGGATTTCACGGACTACGTGACAGGTTTATCATGTACAACACATGTTGGCGGAACTTTATTGATTGTTTTCCAGTCCGAAACAGGCAGGAAAATATGAATTCGCAGAAAAAAGCAAACCTGCATTTACATAACAAAGACATAAATTTGGTACATGTGCTGCGCGTTGATAAATCGCACAATTTTGATTTGGCAGACTACGTGAAAGTCTTATGGACTACGGGACATGTTGGCGGAAGTTTTCCAATGTATTCCCAGTCCCAAGCAAGAAAGGAATTATGAATTTGACCCAAAAATCAACATGACTATTACACAAAAATGCTACAATATTGTACATGTTGTTTGCGTTGAATTTTTGCACAATTTGGATTTCAAGGACTACGTGACAGGTTTATCATCTACACCACATGTTATCAAAACTTTGCTAATGGTTTTTTAATCTGAAACAGGCAAGGAAATATGAATTTGCAGAAAAAAGCAAACCTGCATTTTACATAATAAATACATGAATTTGGTACATGTGCTGCGCGTTGATAAATCGCACAATTTTGATTTGGCAGACCACGTAAAAGTCTTATGGGCTACGGGACATGCTGGTGGAAGTTTTAATGCATTTCCAGTCTCAATCAAGCATGGAAATATAAATTTGACCCAAAAGTAAACATGAATTTTGAATAAAAACAAAAAAAAATAGCACATGTTGTTTGCGTTGAATTTTCATACAATTTGGGTTTCACAGACTATGAGACAGGTTTGCCATCTACGTTATATATCAGTGGAAGATTACGGATACTTTTTCCGCGCCCAAACATGCAGCAAAATA